>JARHVA010003478.1:1597500-1830000 GCA_037957365.1 Torreya grandis | reverse complement strand
ATCTTCATAACTATGTTTTCGAGGCTACAAATAATTTTATGTTTATGAGTGAGATTGATGTTCCTAAGTATTTTTAAATAGAATTGAATAATAAAATTCTATATGTATCATATGTTAATTTTAATATATTTTTATTTATGATAAATTCTTGTGAAGGTGTGGAAATTCAAAGGTTCTTGATTAGGTTCTTAAGGCCTATTTGAAATTCTAAGGGAGCATATAAAGATGATCAATTTGAGGTATTTTACCCTATATTGTGAAATATAATTGAATTTTTGATGATTATTATATCATTTAGGCTATATCCATATGATTTTTGGTTTATTTGTAAAAATTGAATCTATGATTGAGATATTCAAGACAAACTTTCTGGCATTGAGAAGGCCTAATTGTGAGTAGACCTAATGGTTTGGTTCAAGGAATGAAATGAGATAAATGGTGTTAGATACATAATGTGATATTATAATGGGTGTAATTGAATCATTTTTTAATTTTTTCATCTATTTTTTTAGTCTCATGATGTTCTAATGTGGTTAAGGTGAAATGTGTATTTTGAGAAGGCCTAATTGCATTAGGTCTCTATTAGGCCTAAAGGTGATTTTAGTCCTTGTAAGTGGTGATGAAATTATGTAATTGTTGTTTCACTTATGAAATGTGTTTTTTTATATATTAAAAGGGTTATCCAAATATGAAATTTTTTATGTCTGACCAAGGTGGGTGAGAGCAAGAGTCAAGTATAAAAGAAGGTCTAATATGCCTAATTTGACTAGTTAAAATATTGAGGACATGAGTGAAGGATATAGAGTTTTGGAAACTAGGTAGAGTGATTGAATAATATAATATAGATGTATTGATAATGTCATGAATTTATAATTATGATTATATAGGTGATGATCAAGGTCATATGACCTAATTCTGCCAAGGAAAGGGCTAGTTGAGTGACATAGACTAATAGGTTGTTTGAGAGAGATAAAAGAGTGAGAAGAGAAAAAACGGTGGTAATATTCATTTGAGTGAGAAAAATATGTATAAATTTTATCATATCTTAAAGGTATCTGAGTTGATACTGAGTTACCTAGGGGGTTGGTGCCTCATTGCAAGTTGGTACTTGTTAAAGGACTAGTTGAGTTGGTGATTGATTAGTGAGGGGTTAGTGCCTCACTAAATATTGATTAATTATTTATATAAATATCATCCAAATTGTGTTTAAGTGGGATTTATCTCCCAATATGTTTTCCCACATATATCCTATGTTCTTATGTTATTTTCTTCTATATATGTTTGTTTATGGATTGGTTAATGAATGTATGCAAATGAATGCTTCATGGATGATTAGTGAAATTGAAGGAATGTGTTAAGGAAATTGATTGAACCTACCAGCACCCCCCACCCCCCCCCCCCCCCCCCCCCCCTCATTATCTTCAATTAAAACATTTGGTATCAAATCATGTCCTTTCAAATAGGCCTTATAACTTAAAGGAGAGCTTAAGCAAATGAATATGTCTTGTCAAGAACAAGCTGGTTTTTATACAAGAAAGGCTCCATTATTTAATGGAGGATTAAGACGTAGTTAATGTATCAAGGTCATGATGTTTGGAAATAATTTTTTTATGGATATACTTCACCCCCTATTCCTCCTACAAATCTAGCAAGCAAGAAGGCTAGTGACAATAATTTAAAAGCAATGAATGGTATTATGTGTGGCCTATCAGAGGTAGAACTTGTGAAGGTGATGCATTATATGTCTGTGAAATAAATGTGGGACAAGTTTAATACTATCCATGAGGGATATTTCAAGGTCAATTTGGATAAGTTTCAAACTCATATAAGATAGTTTGAAAGCCTAAGGATTAATGAAGATGAGACCGTTATAGCCTTCTTGTTGAGGGTTGATGAAGTGAGCAACATCATAAAAGGTCTAGGTGAAGAATTGAAAGAGTTTACTATTTTTAAAAATGTTTTGATATCTCTAAATCCCAAGTTTGATTCTAAAGTGTCTGGTGTTGAAGAGATGCAATTTATAGATAAGCTAGAGATGGATTGAATTCATGGCATCCTAATAGCCTATGAGATATGGACAAGTGAAGGAAGACCTGCAAAGAAGGAAGCTACATTCAAGGAAAACATAATTCAAAGGAGAATAATACACAAGGTAATAAATTAAAAGACAATATTGAATCTGATATTAATGATGATGATGAGTTGATAGCTATGTTTGCAAGAAAGTTGAAAACTAGTTTAGGTAAATACAAGGGTAAGTTGCCCTTTAAATGCTTTAATTATGGAGAGCATGGAATTTTTTCTAACAAGTTCCATCATAATCATAAGGATTTTTTTTTTAAGAGGATGATGAAGGTCATTATGATGATAAAAATTCTTATAGGTCTGATGAGAGTAAGAAAAACTTCATAAGGTATGATGACAAGAAGAAGTTTTTCAAGAACAAAAGAAGCCTTTACACCAAGGAAGATTGTAGATCATTTGATGAGAGTAAGAGAATTGATTCTAAAAGTGACCATTAAGGTGATGGTCCTTATTTAAATGAAGTTATTTTCATGTTTGAGTAATCAAGCTTTTCAAATTAAGAAGAATCAATATGGATTGGAGGTACTATTTTTGATTCAGATGAAGAAGGTAAGGTAGAATTTGAGGTTGCTTTGATGAATGCTCTATCAAAACTAAAGATCATGAATAAAAAAATAAGGTGATGAGGTATCTTGTCAAATATTATGAGGAGCAAATCAATTTTTTTGAATTTATAATAAGTAACAAATCCAAGGAACAAAAGAAAATAGTCAAATAGGTGGAGACTAAAATGGAGATTGTGACTATAAGACTAAAGGCTAAAGAAGAGGAATGTGACAGGTATGTAACTATAGTATATTATTTGAGGGATAAATTAGATTAGACATCAAGTAATATAAATTATTTTTTAAAGTTTGAAAAGAGTACCAATGATATAGATAACATCCTGAGTAGTCAAAGGAGTTTTAATGATAAAATAGGTCTTGGTTTTAATGGATACCAAAAGAATAACACCAAAGTGATCAAGAAGGTCAATGGTAAATAAAATAATGATGGTGATGGAATAATTAAGGCTAATACTATCAGGCAGCCTAATGTTATAAGGTATGCCAACCCTTTCAATTGTTATTATTTATGTAACCAATTTGGTCATAGAACAAGGCATTATAAAAGGCCCTACAAGAATGAATATACATGAAACTATGAGGAAAGTGATTGGTAAATAAGGATGGGTTATGGTGTGTTTATGTCAAGAGTAATAGTGTGTTGTAATTATCAAAAGGTTGGACATACTGCAAAGTTCTATAAGCATGGATTCTCAAGTCAAAACAAGAAAGTTGAGGCCCCTAGAGTGCAATAAAGAAGACCAGATAGTGAGTGGAAACCAAAGGTAGATAAGGTGAATGATGACCATTCTATAAGTCCAAGTGGAAAATTTTCCATGGTGGATCATAGTTTAGATGTAAAGGAATTCTAACAATTCTCCTTATCAGCTCAAATTATGGATGAAAGAGTCAAGACCACTATACGAAGTCATAATGTTGTTCAAATGAATATTGAAAAGGTCAAGATAAAAGGGATATTCAAGCCTAAGAGGATCATGAAGGAGGTTTAGTCTAGTAAGGACATGCAAATCTGGGAATCTCTTGAGTTTATGTTGTTTTAGTACCCTAGAGAGGTGACTCTATTAGGATTCATGGAGGCATTCAGTCAGTAAGCAAAAGCGTGAAGGATGTTTGGTCTTAAGGGAGCTTTATGTTATTTGTTGAAATTTACATATAAGGTACAATAAATATTTTGATATAGGTGTGATCATAAGAGATGGGTTAAAAATATCTTGTATTATGACTTCATCAAATCAAGTCACTATCATGATAGTGTCTGAATATCTCATGGAGATAAGGGGAGCCAATCATGCTCTAAGAGTAGGTATGTGATCCTAATGTATGTTCATTTTTTGTTAAAAAGAGATGATGAGTTTATTTGGAGAGAAAAGGTATTTTGTTTTAAGTTAAAGGATCAAATAGCTTCTAATAAGATGATCCTTTGTCATTAATGTCAAAGGGGTATAATGTTCCAGTTTGGGAGAAAGGTTAGTTTGAAGAAGATCCAACTTAGGGAGATGTGAATGATAAATTTTTTTAAAGTGTTTTGCATCAATTAAAAAGGGTTATATTATTGAGGTATGTTCTTTTTGTTGGTTTTGAGGCATTATTATTATCATTGATGTCAAAGTCAAGATGGATGCCATTAATGTCAAGGTCAGAGTTGAGGCCATGCATGGTGAAGTGGTATGTGACAGAAGTCTTATGACAAGAGAAATTTTGAAGGAAACCTTTTGTCTCTCTATTGAGAGATAATTTGAAGTCAAATTGGTAATTATTCTAAGGTTGATGACATGTTAAGTCAAAATTAGGACATAAGGTAAACATACCTTTGAGTATTAGTCTTAAGGAGCATTTTCATATCATGAGTATGTGTGTGAAGGTGGTGTGGTCTAGTAAGATGAATACACATAGGTATAATTGGATTTTTAATAATGTCCAAGAATACATATTAAGTGTTTAAAAACTCAAGAAAATTTCAAGGAAAAAATTCAGGGGTATGTTCTTAAGCCTAAGCATGCAACTAAACTAGTCCTAGATTTTGCTTGACCTAATGAGGAGTTTTGAGGTGTTATCATGAATTAAAATCATTAGTATAGTATATGATAATATGTTTGACATTGTTTAAAAATGTGTATAATTTATATAATATTTCAAAATATGTTTCTAGGTCAGTTCTTGGCTTAGTCTTTGCTTAAAGAGACCTATTATGATGGCATAGGCTTCATAGCATGTTTTGGTGAGCAGTATGAGACTTGTGTGAATAATTGTCATAGTGTGTGAGCAAGGTATGAGTTTTCATGACATGAGGATGAATTATTGATGATATTACAAGAGGTTTTAAGGTGTGTTCAAGGTCTAAGTGTGACTGGAATTTTTCAAGGCCTAATATGTAAAGAGACCTAATATGGTCTAATGAGGGGTCAAGTTCATTTTCTAAGGTTAAAAAGCTCTTAATATAATTTTTATAGGTGTGAGAGTTTGTATCAAGCTTGTTGACCAAGTATGAGGTCTGATTCTAAAAGAGAAAGGATGAAAATTGGTGTTTAGGTTTTCTGTGTGCATAGAATGAGGTGTTACAAACCTGAGAAGTATTTTACTATGATTATTGGCATGTGAATCCTTTGAATGAGGACCCAATTAATTCATAATATCTGGGTAAGGATCTTAGATTAAATTTCTTGGAATTGTTTTTTGGGTTGAGGACCTAAGCTTTATGAATGATTGTTAAGAATTTAAAAAAGTCTAAACCCTCTCTAAAACCCTAATAATAACACGATATGAAATATATTGTTTGAAAGTGATCATAATGGTTTGGTTGACCTAGTAAGATGATTTTATGTTATATTAAACTCTCTCAATTATCTCCTAGTGGCTTTGGTCTATCAAAGGAGTGAGTGAAAGATATAATAAACCCCTTGTTTCATGGATATTTGATGTAGTAGATAGGGTTAACTAGGTCAAAGCATGAAAATTATTAGAGGATGATGTGTGAGACTTTTATTTTGTGAAAATATAATTTTTTTTATAAGGTTTCATACCATAAATATGCTAAAACTATCATGGAAGTTGACCTATTCCTAAATAGGCATAATGAGGAAGAGAGTAAGAAAAGTAGGAAAAAGTGAGAATGAGATTATGTATGGTTTGTAGTAGATTAGGGATGGATTAAAATGCATGGGGTTATTATTAAATTCCTATATATCATATCCCATTTTATTATAATAAATTTAATATGCACATATACAAGTAAAAACTTGTTCTCAAAGTGACTTGTCTGACACAGTGAAGTCTGTGTAGGGTGA
Source organism: Torreya grandis (assembly GCA_037957365.1). Lineage (NCBI taxonomy): Eukaryota > Viridiplantae > Streptophyta > Pinopsida > Cupressales > Taxaceae > Torreya > Torreya grandis. Next base: position 1,824,065 of record JARHVA010003478.1, on the reverse strand, counting down.
AGGCATGAAATTGGTCTATAAGACCAATACTGATATTTAAAATTACAATATATTTTTTTAAATATGTTATAATAATGATAAAATATCATATACACATATTTTAAGTTCATAATTTTTTTCACATAGGTGTTATAAGTCTTGATCTTCATGACTATTGTTTTCAAGCTATTGGTAGTTTTTTTGTATATGAGTGAGATTGATGCTCTTGAGTCATTTTACATAGAGTGGAATAATACAATGATCATGAAATTGTTATATAGGTATCATAGTTTTATTTTAATACATGTTTATTCATGATAAATGCCTATAAATGTGTGAAAAATCAAGGGTTCTTGATTGGGTTCTTAAGGCCTGTGTGTAGTTCTAAGTAAGCATATGAAGGTGATTAGTTTGAGGTCTTTTGACTTGTATTGTGAAATATAATGCACTTGGTGATGAAAAACATGTCATGAAGGTTATATCCATGTTATATTTTTTATTTTATGTGGAAAAATTAAATGTATGATTGAGATATTTGAGATAGATGTTCTGGCAATGAGAAGGCCTAATTGCGAGTAGACCTAATGGTGTGGTTCAAGGAGTGAAATGAGATAAAGGATGTTATGGAAATAAGGTGATATTATCAATGGTATAATTTAATCATGTGTTTATTTTTTCATCCATTTTTTAAGGCTCATGGTATTCCAAGGTGGCCAGGTGAAATGTGTGCTTTGAGAAGGCCTAACTACATTAGGTCTCTATTAGGCCTAAAGGTGATTTTAGTCCTTATGGGTGGTGAACAGCCTATGTAATGGTTGATTCACTTGTGAAATGTTTTTTTATATATATTCCAAGGGTTATATAAGTATGTAAATTATTATTTTTGACCAAGGTGGGTGAGATCAAGAGTCAAGTATAAAAATAAGGTCTAATAGGCCTAGTTTTACTAGTTACAATATTAAGGATATGAGTGAAGGATATAGAGTTTTGAAAACTAGGTAGAGGGATTGAATAATATTAGATAAATGTATTAATCATTTCATGAATTTTTAATTGTTATTCAATAGGTTATAATTAAGGTCATATGACCTAATTCTGCTAAGGAAAGGGCTAGTTGAGTAAGAAGGACTGATATGTTGTTTCAGAGAGATAAAAGAGTGAGAAGAGAAAAATAAGGTGGTCATCTTCAATTGAGTGAATATAATATGTACAAAGGTGATAAAATTTTCAAGGTATCTAATTTGGTTTTGATTTACCTATGGGATTGGTTCCTCCTTGGAATTTGGTGCTTGCTAAAGGACTAGTTGAGTTAGTACTTGACTAGTGAGGGGTTGGTGCTCCTTGTAGGGTTGGTGCCTCATGAAATATTGATTCATTGATTATAGGATTGTATTCCAAAATATGTTCTAGTGGGTTTTATCCCTGAATATGGTTTCCTACATATATCTTATGTTCTTATGTTGTTTACTTTTATATATGTTTGTTTATGCATTGGTTAATGAATGTATGTGAATGCATGATTTATGAATGCTAAGTGAAATTGAAGGAATGTTTTAACAAAACTGATTCACCCCTTGGTAATAGTTGTACTTCAAAAACTACCCATTTGCCTTTGAAAACCAAGGAAGTCATTACTTATCCTTTCACCATTCATTGCATGACATCTAACTCATTTTCTATAGAGTCTTAGGGTATGGTTTGGGTGTTGTTAGTAACTGATAACATAATTTGATTTTTTAACTAGGGAGCCATCTCATTGTTCACCAAGTTAAGAAAAATTATGTTCTAATTTGGAGCAACATATCTCAGGGGGAGATGGTTAGTTATTAGGAATAATTTATACAAAGGCACATTTTGGTTTGTACTAATAATGAGGTTCAAGGCTGGCATATTGGGTAATGCATTAGAGATGGGATCCATTATTTTTCCTTGCAAATTAGGTTATCTATTAACCTTGATAGTTTCAGCATATTCCAAAGGTAAGGTCACTATCATAGGATCTTGGCTCAGTAACATCACAATCCATGGGTTTAATACATTTTTATACATCTATAATGCTACTTGAGCACAAGGTTTGTAAATATTGGCGACTTGGCTATACATATTATATAAATGCACATTGAAATTCCTTATATTTTCATTGGGATCTCATTTAACACATGAAAACTATTGATATATGGCACTTAGATCTATAACTTTCCTAAAATGGGCCATTAAAGTACTACTAAATTGGTCCTAGCTTGTAATGGAGTCCTCAAGAAGGTTTATAAACTAATAATATGATGCATCTATAAGCATGAAGGTGAATATCCTACAATCCACGTCTTCATGATCAACATTGAGAAGTCTCATAGTAGTCTTGTATGATGTTACATGCTATTTTATAGTCCTTCCTACACTAGGAGTGGATTTTGGCAAGTATATCTTTGGATTCTTGGGTAAGTCATGGAAAATCCTATGTACATTTATAGAGGACCTAACAAGCCAAGCCATGGGTAATCTTGTGGGTGTATGCTAATTTTGGGTAGTTTGAGAGGTTGAGCCAATAAGGGTAACCAAATGGTTAAGTCTACCTCTAATAGTTCAAGCTTTCTTATGGATCTATAATTGTAATATAATCAACCTCCCATGGACATATTGGGACTGGGTAATTCACACACTAAGATACAACTTGTTTTACCATACACAATTTAATCTCAATTACTCTTTTTCTCAACCAAAGATTAAACTATAACTCATATGACCTTCCTTCTAGTGCTAAATATTTTGTGTTTGAAGGACACAAAAATGGAGAAAGCATAAAAGAGGGGGAACATGATATACTCAATATAATATTATTTCAAAGCCTAGATTCTTATTGATAATTTCTCTTCACACCTTTCTTATAATGTTAGTTATTATTCATACCAACATAGTTTGGTCTAAAATCACTCATGAGGTTTGAGTTTTCTAGAGAGAAATAAGATGATAATGCATGGGATAAAGATATCCCCTCATTAATTTTAGGAATGATGCTAGTTTAATCTAAGGACTGAGTAATTTAACCTATTTTACATAAATAACAGTAATGTTTATCACCAAAGGCTTAATTATTATTTGATAAATCTTTAGAATCATTATTCTTTTATTAAAATTGATTCTTAATTATTTTTTATCCTTGACAATTTATAAAATAGGGGAGACTGTAGTTCAGGTTTTAAAAAAACCTAAACAGAGATGGAAAGGGAGAGTAAAAGAGAGAGTTTATAGTTATGGGAATGTTAGTTATTCAAGAACTTAAATCTACCAAGCCATATATATACCATCATTTACTTGATTTATAAATTTCAAAAAATCATAGGGACACAATGGGAAATCTTATAGGGATATAATATGAATGCATAACTCCATAATTAATCACTAAATGTAAACACATAAAAGACCTATAGCTATTGCACATAGAGATTTCAAACTATTTTATAGCTGAAATCACATAAATCAAAGAGTGATTTAAGGAAAAAAAATCACAAGTGAATTAAACAAGCTATTTCATAGTATAATTACTATATTTAGTTCTGTAACAGAGCATAATACCAACTCTTTGACACAAGCATAGACTCAAAACTAGGAAAAATAGATAGCATTTGGTGAGAAGAAGACAAAGTATGAATAATTAAAAGTTATATTAAAATTTTGATAGATTTTATTTAGACAAAGTCTCAAACTTGGAAGACAATCAAAGTCTAAAACCAACAAAGAATAATAGGTGTAATATTGGCTTGATTTTAGCAATGTTTTGGGACTAAAATTTGCCAACATTTTACAAAGGAAAAAAATGTCCCTTATGTAGATATATTTGTCTATGAAGTTTTCTTGACCCACTACTATGGTGGTTAAAATATTCAATGGTGATTAGGGAATGTAGTTGGGATATTGAAAAATAACAAATTGTTAGCTTGAGCATGATTTTAATTTAGAGACCATGCCTATTAAAGGCAAGATTTTGTCTTTTATGTTAATGGTTTCTCTTTTCCTCCTTCTATGTGAAAGCCATTATATTATTATACTATCTTGCATTTAATTTTGAGGGCTAATAGTGATTAGATTCAAATATTGTTGACAAATTATCCTTGGGGTTTTCTTAGGACTATAATTCCACCATGTCTAGCACATACTTCTAAATTTAATTTTGGAGGTTGATTTAATAAAAAATCAATACTTATCTTTTTTTGAGTTATTTTAGATCATTTCATTACTTTAATAACCTAATTTTTTTCATTTTTGGGCCTTTTAGTTGGTGAAGAACCAACTTCACTTTATAGATCTAACACATAGTTTTCTTGGGACTTTTGACATTCTTGATGGCCAGACAAGCTATTAATATTAATATCTTCATATTATAGTGTCATCATTACCACATAGCTCTTATTTGGAATCAAATTCCATCTCTTTCACTAGGTTATTGACTTTCCTTTTTGTGTCCCACTATCACTTGGAAACTTGTCGACATCCCTCAGATTTAGATAATTAGCTACCTATGTCATCAATGTGACCACATGTCTTCTTCTCAGCCCTCTAGGGTTCTAGTCTATGCTTTATTGATCATCTTCACAAGGAATTTTCTTAGGCTCCTGATCTCTTCATGCTTTGAGTTAATGTTGTAATTGATTTACACTCTGAGGCTTATGAGAGGTTCCACATGACATCTTCTCAAGTCTTCAGGGGTATAGATATTTATTGATGTTGATCAACTTATATGTTATTAAGATAATTCCTTAATTCTCCATAGCTTATGAGGGACTGATTCATTACGATCATGCCATGTGGTGCGATCTCGAGTCCCTAAAGTTTTGACTCTAAAGCCATGTTTAAATGAGATTTGGATGTGTAAGAGTTTGGAGGGCCCTAAGGGTCTTCAAAAATGTTAGAATATGTATTTCATGCATTTTCTCACATTTTTTAGTATATTAGCTAGCTATTTCATCTTGCAGTGAGTTGTCCCTATGTGAGGATTTATCCCACATTGGCCATGTAGTCTAGTTCTATGTTCACCTTGCTTATATATGCAAGAGCTTGCCTATTATACTAGCACGCTTCATTTTGAATAATATATGATTTGCCTTATTTTGTATATAATATTTTCAGCTTCATTGTGTGATGGTTTTTTTCTAAAACTTTAGATTCTTGGGTTGGAATTCCTTTACCATTCCTAACGTGGTACTAGAGCCCTGCAAAAGTCTTAACCATACATTAACTTACAATTTTTAGATAATTTTATTCTACTTCTCTTGTCATGAATAAGAAGCGTAGGAGAGAGGTATGCAAGGATATATTGGTTCCTTTTTCAACACATTTCAAATATTTTGAAGCTTTTCATTACTTTTGAATATTCTATTTATTTTTACTCATGGAAGATTTGTTTATTATTACTAATTTGATCCTATGTTATTACCTTTGGAGGAGAATATTTTGAAGAGAGGAGAGGCTATGGAGATCTTCTAAGGTGGAAGGATGTCACACTTACTTCTGCAATTAAAATTAGATCTAAGTACAAAGGCTTGGAGTTTGGTATTGATTTTTCTTATTTTGGCCATTTCATGTATTCAACTTTTTTTTTTGCATCAGCGTTTTTTCTCTTTATTTGTTTTAGATATGATCTTGGCACTAGAGGACGATATGCATTGTGAGAGAGGCGTTGAAGATAAATTTGAGGCATTGATATCTACCTTTTTTTTAATCCTTTCTTCACTCATGGCATCCTAAGCTCATTCACTTCTTTGTTTTTCCTTGTTGGATAAGGATTTATTTGACTAGGCATTGGAATATTAGATTGGCAATGTCTTTTTCACATTTTATTTTAGCTTATTGAATTGAAATGTGGCATTGAATTTTGATATTTTTTTATTTTCAAGAGACTAGATTTGCACATTCCTATCTAGGCATCTTTTCCAACTTTAGCCATTGAAAGAAGTATTGGGTTTTTTGTGTTTTCTCTATGCATTGGATTAGCTTGTATGAGAATTTAGTAAAATGGTGTTGGATTTTCAATTTGATAGAGATCTAAATTTAATCTCATTATAAAATTTATGCCTTCCTTTTTGCATTAAACTTCTTTGTTAGAATTCTTGGTCAAGTGTTGAAACTCCTCCTCCATCTACATTTGATCTGCATAAGATCCCTTTTTGCTTTGTTAGATTTTCATAAGATCTATATTCTACTACATTAGATCTATTTTTGGGAGATATGTAACTAAAAATAATAATATTTTTCCTTTTTCTCTCTCAAAACAACTAGTTTCAATCAATTTTTACTTCTACAAGTTGATTTTTTGCTCAAGAGGAAGCATAATTTGCTTGTGCAAGCATAAAATTAACTAGTAGGATCATTTTTCATGTTGGTTGGAATTTCTGAGTCTTTGGTTCAATTATAGTTCCAATGAGTGGTTGGATGATTGTGTTCTCTGATTTGGTCATAAAAACTAGTTTGTAGAGTTTTTTAATGTTTTGACCCATTTTATGATAAATCATAACACCAATAAATTTTGAACTGTAACTAATTTTTTAGTTATATTTTTTTCAAAAGTGAATGTGTTTTTATTATCTATCCATTGGTATCATTAATTTTTAAAAATGCACTACTTTTATAAAGTATGAAATTGGGGGGATCCTATAATACAATCTTTTAGGGGGTTATCTCAGTGCTGATTATGTGCACCGTTTACATTCTTTTTATTCTTTGGTGATTAGTTATCATGGATTCTACTTTTGGTGTTTACCATTATGAGACTTTGATTACAGATAATTATCACACATGGAAACTTGAATGGAAACAATCATTAAGTCCAAAGGATTATGGTCCCTAATGAACGAAATAGAGCCACAATTTACATATGAATTTGAAAAATTCTAGCACGAATGTAAGTTTGAAGTGTGTATGGGATTGATTATGGGATATATGAGTGGAGAAATTTTGTTTCATTTTTATGGTTGTGATTATTCATTCAAAATATGGACTAAGTTAAAGGGTTTATTTGGGAAATTAGATCACTTACGAGCTATGTAGCTTGAAGTGGAGCTTACTTCACTAAATCTAGATGCCTTTGCCTCTATTGTAGACTACCTAACTAAGTTTAAGTATTTGTTGTCCTATTTCAAGGGTATTGGATGAGATAAAAAGGATGAAGAGTGTGTATACTTGATCTTATCTAAGTTGAGTGGCCGATTCCAAATATTTGCATCTATCGCTTTCTCTAGTATGGATGCCTTAGGTATCGCATTCAAAATTCCAAATATAGAGTTGTTTTATGAGAGACTTACTAGGGAGGAATACAAATTATCTCACCTTGAGTCTTCCACATCTTAAAATCATTAGTGGCCTCACATCCTAAGACTAAGGGAAAATCTATGGGTAAGAATAATAACACTCCTTCCAAATCCAAGAATAAGTCAAACATTTCTTGCTCCTATTGTGGGGGGGACTGGTCATGAAGAATCTAGGTGTTTCAAAAGAATTCAAGCCTTATAAGATGTTATCAAGAAAAACAAGATTTCTATCTCTACTCCTTATCCACTTCATGAGCATGGGAAAGTACTTAATGTTGTAGGGAGATCACAATTACCTATTTCAGACTGTCGGGTTTTAGATTCTAGTGATTCACACCATATGACTTATACCAAGGAGTGTTTTGTAGATCTTTGTCTAGGTTTTACTTCCAAAATTGAGGTTAGAGATTCTCCTTAATTTATGTTAAGGGGAAGGGTGACATATAGCTAGATGATGGCCACATCAATGATGTATAATATGTTCTAGACATCAACACCAATCTACTTTTAGTGTATCAAATTTTCCATTTTGGTCAAGGAAAGATAGTTACTTTCACACCATAGGGTGATGAAGTTCAATATTTTTTATAGCCACACACAATTATTGCATAGGGTGTTGCTAATCACAATTCTTGACTTTACTATTTTGAGGGTTTTGATGATACTCCTTTAAAGACTTGTTTAGTTTTTCATGTAGATTTTGAGATTTGACTTTCACATGAGATATTTTGACACCTAAATTACATATATTTTAAGGATTTGAGCACTTAAATTATGGTAGAGGTTCTTCCTAAAATTTCATGTCTTGATGGAGTTTTCCCTGGTTGTGCATTGGGGAAACAACACCATGATCCGTTTCCTAAGGGCATGTCCATGGAAGATTCTTCACCACTTGAGCTTGTGAATAGTGATTTTATGGTCTTTCCTAGTCATTATTTCAATATATATAAGTATAAAATTACCTTCATTGATAATTTCTTGAGACATAATTGGGTTTATTTCATCAAGTATAAGAGTGATGTCTTTGCTCAATTCAAAGTCTTTAAGGCTTTGGTCAAGAAATAGTCATCGAGTTACATTAAGAAGATTTCTATAGATAAGGGGGGGGAGTACTTCAGTCAAGATTTCTCTAATTTTTTAGTATTTCATGTTATTATTCACCAAAATTCTATTGCACATACTACATAACATAATGTCTTAGTAGAATGAAAGAACTGAACTCTAAAGGAGATGGATAACTACATGATGCATTCATGGGATTTACCTCTTATCTATTGGGTAGATATAGTTAATTGTGTGAACTAAATTAATAACCACACACCACATGGAAAACTTGAGCATATGACTCTAGAGGAGTCTTTGTCTAGAACCAATCTTTATGTCTCATTTTTTGGAGTCTTTTGGAGCCTTGCTTGGGTATTATACCAATGAAGAAAATGAAAGCATTGGATAAGAAGATCAAACCTTTTATTTTTATAGGGTATTATGAGGAATGAGAGATTATCATCTTTTAGATCTTGATACTCATGATGTTCATTTTTGAATACATGTACAGTTTGATGAGCACTTGACATCTCATGACTCTTCATCTTCTTCCATTCCTTCTTATTCTTTTGATGATTCACCTCCTCTCAAGGATTCATTCTTTGAGGAGCCAATTCAAGAGATTATTGAAGAGGTTATAGAGGATGAGGATTTTGTTCATAATAATGTTACCACTATGCCTAGGTGGGTACATACTATAATTTCTAAGGAAGCACCATTCATATAGGATCTACCTACTTGACATCATTGTGCACATTTTACAAGTACTAGAATTTTATGTCAAGCATTCTCTATGGATCCTCAGCATTTTTTATAGACTCATGGGATATAGGAGTGGGATGATGTGATGATAGATGAGTATTCTTCATTGATGAATAATTACAATTGGCATTTGGTCCCTCTTCTTAAGGGAAGAAAGTTGGTTAGCTGCAAATGGATTTACTGCACCAAGTATGTAGTTGATTGGTCCATTAATAAGTATAAGGCACATCTTTTTTCAAAGGGATTATCTCAAGTTTAAGGGATTGACTACTCTAATACTTTTTTACCCATTGAAAATATGGATTTTTTTCACTATGTAATTTCTTTTATTGCATCATAGGGTTAGCCAGTATATCAACGGGATGTTAAGAGTGCTTTCTTTCATGAGACTTGCATGAGGAAATCTATATAGAGTAGCATGTTGGGTTTTTTCATGATTATTATCTTGTTTTTTAACTTAGGATGTCTCTTTACAATCTTAAACAAGCCCTCTAGGCTTGGTATAAGAAGATGGACTCATTTATTCTCTCTATTGTCTTTGTTTGTTGCAACTCTAATTCTATAGTGTATATTCAACATATTAGGGAGCACATTATTATTATAGTCTTGTATGTTGATGATTTGTTTCTCATAGGTAGCTCTTCATCTCATATTAGACTATTGAATAGGCACCTTCAACATATTTCAACATGATAGATCTTGGCCTTTTACATTTATTGCTTGGTTTATAGATTTCATAGTCAGATACAGGGATTTATTTTAGTTAATAAAAGTATACCCTTGATCTTATTAAGTGTTTTTGCATGGTTAATTGCAAGCTAAGTCCTCCTTTTTAGTATAGAGTGAATCTTACTACCTCTTGTACTACTACACTTTGTGAACCTACATTGTATAGGCAGATGGTTGGGAGTCTTATGTATTTGACCCATATTTACCCCAACATTTCATTTGTAATCGAGTTTATATCTATTTTTTCACATGATCCTCATGATAGTCAATATTAACTTTCCAAGAGAATTTTATGATATCTACGAGGCACTATTCATCTTGGATTACACTACACTAAGGGTTTTGCTCAGTTGATTGGATATAATGATTTAGATTGGGTAGGTTTTCTTGATGATAGGCATTCTAATTTTGACTACATATTTTATCTTGGTTCTCCACCTATAACTTTGTTTTGTAATAAGTATCACACTATTAAACTTTTATCTATAGAGGCTAAGTACTAGGCAACAATTATAGTGAGTTAGCAGGTTCTTTGGCTTTGTCAATTATTGAGAGAGTTTGTCTTCATGTGGGATTCACCCATTATACTTTGGTGTGATAACTAGAGTGAAATTCCTATATATGAAAACCCAGTTGAGTGTCATCAGACTAAGCACATGTATGTACATATTCACTTCATTCATTAACACATTTACTATGGTGTTCTTAAAGTGGAGTACATTTTAACTCAGTAATAGGTTGCAAACATCTTCATGAAGCATTTACATCACCTCATATACTTGAGTTGCATGGCATGCTTATGGTTTCATAAGTTGTCCTTGAGTGTGTTCATGAGGAAATCTTCCATCTTCATTTCATGGATACATATTGTACATGAATACCTTATCAAGCTTAGTTGCTAGGTCTCATATTGTGGATATGCTAGTATTTATTTTTTTTGGCTTTTATTAGCCCCTAGCTTAAATTGGGAGGGGGACGGGGTTAGAGTATGTATTTCATGCATTTTATCACATTTTATAGTGTATTATTTATGTATTTTATCTTGTAGTGAGTTTTTCCTATGTGAGGATTTATCCCACATTGATCGTGTAGGCTCATTCTATGTTTCTCCTTGCCTATATATGCAAGATCTTTCCTATTGTACTAACATGATTCATTATGAATAATATATGATTTTCCTTATTTTTTCATATTATATCTACAAATTTATTTTGTGATGTTTTATTGCTAACACTTTAGATTCTTGGGTTGGAATGCCTTTACCAGTCCTAATAGAAAACCTATGAGAAAACAAGAAAATTGACTAAGTAAAAGATTTTTGAGAAATCCAAATCTTTTTTCAAATGAGTTTTATGTGAAAAGAATTAAAGTAATACAATAATAGAAACTATTCATTTACATAAAATTAAATTTTAAGCCTAAACACTCACAAGATAAAGTCTATAACAAAATGTGACAAAATAATTTAAAATGAAGGGGTAATAGACTGTCAAAGAATATCATGATTATTGAATATTTAGCTAAGTCTTAATTGAAGTATTGTAAATATTCAATCCAATTTACTATGAAGAACATAATCATGAGTTACATTTCCAAAAGGAAGCAATAAAAAGGGGATCCTAAAATATATATGAACCTATTAACAAACCTAGGTCCAACATCCAAATGGAAAAATATTGAGGCATTTTATCATGTTTTTAGACTTAATATATTTAAGATAAAACTAGAAAGTTAGACTTTATTGTTCATAGATAAAATCTTAGACTGAATTGAACAAAATATAAAGGCATTAGAATAAACATGAAAAATAATTTGTAACTTAGCATCTATCCAAATCAATCAGGGAATGGTTCAAGAAAAGACATCAAAAGAAATCCAAATATGTCCTCTAGACTAGGTAAATCAATATTTATCTCAAAATTAATAGGGTCCCTATTTTTAGCCTAAAAAAGGGGCATGTTGGTAAAAGCAACAACAATAGGTACAATATATTTTGTTCTAGATAACCAATGATATTATCAATCAGATGTTCCCATATAGTCCTTACACCATATATGTAGTCATCATTTATGTTATCATCATCATTTTATAAATTATAAATGTCTTTCCAATAATATTCTACATAAGTGTCATGTTTCTTTGTTATGATAATAGAAGAAATAAACATCATTGTTTCCTCTTTCTTTTCTTGATTTGATTATATTCCATCTCTCGAAATGGAAATAGTATCACCTTTGGGATCAAATGTAATATGGTCATGATTTTTATCAAGTGTTACACCCATTAACCTAATATAGAACCCTCCAAGTATAACATTGTATGGAGCCAAATTAGGGATAATGAGGAATGTAACGAAACATGACTTAAGATTAAGAACTATAGGAATGTTAATGGATTCGATGCATACTTAGATGGAGTTGTCATATTTTCATGTCAAATACATATCTAAGAGATGTGACAAGTGTTATGTTAGATATATTGATTTAAAAATAGTTAAAAATCATGAAATTATTTCATTTCTTTCCATCTATGTGAGGGCTGACAATAAGAAGCTTTGAAAGTGAAATATTTTCTATAGTTTCCTGTTTGGATACCACACTTGTATGATTATTCTTCTTAGGTACATATCTATTTTTTGTTGTGTATCCCTTTCTTAATAAAATTTTCAAGGTGTATATTAATTTTAATTTATTCATTATTTACCTATTTATTATGCACACTTTCACTTTTAACTACTTATTTTTAGTTAACGATTCTTTATGTAACACTTATATGAGAGATAGAACCTTAATTTGAGTATATTTCACAACTTTAGGAGTTGTGCTTGATCTAGTGGTGCTTTTATATATGTATTTGATGTAATATCATTACTATTATTAATATATTATATTTGGTTTTCAAAGCTCAACACTTATTTATACAATTTAAAATAAGTATATGATAAGCACAATAATTGTTGGATCTCTTAGAGTATGTAAGGGAGGTAATTTGATCACTTTTTTTAAGCAGATTCTAAATATTTTCACTTGGAGACTTATTAGTATTATGAAAATTGCTTAATCCATTAACCATAAATGCATCTTCTTTATTAATCCATAATTGAGATGTGAACTTTTGATGCACTTGTGACTTGAATGGAGAACATCATATGTAATTTGCATTTGTATTTTTCAGGTGTAAAGTATGTACAATATTATATTTATGTGATGTGACCTATAGACATCAAATTTAAATTTTCTTTTGAAAATACTCAATGGATTGCATCATATTAATTTTATGATTTTTAAGAATAATGATACTATGAATGGGTTCATTTAATTATTGAGTCTTGTCATTAATGATTAAACTATGCACGTTATTCCTCATCTCTTGAAAATATTAAAATTCAAGATTCATCCTACATGTTGTGTTTTTAATAGCATGGACATCTTTATCCTTTATAAGACTTTTAAAAATAATAGGAGAGGGATGATAGTTATTAGTTCCTTGAGGATGCACAAAATGAATCATAAAGTGCCCAAATAAATAATCAACCACCCAAATAAAAATCATGCATAATTTTAAGAAAATAAAACTTATTTTTCTTAAATATAAATAGATAAATGAAACTTGAAATTTGTGTAAAAAATAGATATGTCATTCATTTTCTAAGATGAATTTATTAAAAATATTAAAACCTTAATTCTATAATATCTATAAAAAATTCTAAAAAATAGGTTTTTGATCAAAGCAATACATCTAACAAAAACATCTACGTGTTTCAAAAATAAAGTATTTTTTAATAATATATGAGTTGAAGATGTATGAGGGAAATCCATAACCCTAATAGAATAAACACTAATAGGATAATTAAGTATGAAACCCTAGGATAAAAGATAGACATTTAAGACTTGTGTATATTCGAAGAGGGACTAAAAATTTGTTTGAAATCTAACGTATAAATATGAAACCCGGTGTCCTCAAAGGAATAACAATGAAACTAATGTTTTAAGTATTGAAACCCAAATACAAAAAGATCACTTGTGAGGGGAGATCAAAATGAAATCTGAAAATCAATTATACATACAAAAATTAAAAACCATATGAAAATGGAAGGAAAGCCTAAGGAATCTAAGGTTTACTATGTTTAAGATAATGATTAAGTTCACTAGTTTGTTTTATCATATTTTGGATTTAGTAATCTCAATAATCTAGGCTAGTGAGTCTAATCAAATTATATAATTTATATCTAAATTAAGAAAATCGGATTGTAACAATGGATTATAACTAATTTATTATAATTTACTATTTATAAAAATTACCTAGCAAATATGGTATTTAGCCTTTTTAGGATACGTGAAAGTTTGTGATAGTCTACAATTGTATAAAAAGTTCTATAGAGGCTCTATGTTGACTTAAATCATGAAATATACTATGAAAATTTTTGGTATGAGTTTGGTGCTAAATGGATGCTTGAGGCATCTAAATTCATCTAAATTATGTCATATTTGTCTAAGAGATCTATGAACATTTGTGATAGTTTGGATTAATGTTCCTGCATCTGTAACAATATTCTATATATTTAAATTTATGTCTACATATGTGAATGGTTAAATTTTCTTTCTCTTTACCTCAAAACCCTAGTTTTCATGCTTGAGAAGAATCTAACCTATAAAATGGATTGGATAAGATGGGTTGAGCTGACACCAAACACCCCATTTTGAATTTTTGAGTTTTTCCTATGTTAAATGTTTTTGAAGAGGGATCAAATCACACATAATTCTCCCACCTACTAAGTGTGTGCAATTAGTGTTATACAAACATGTTGTGAAATCCTATGTATGGCTTTGAATATTTGACAACCTATGATTTTGATCTTGTAATGGAATTCATATTTGGCTCAAGGATTCATCCTTTGAGGATTTTTATATTTTAAATATTTAAGGAAGTTACTCTCAATGTGAAAATGTTTTCCACTAATAGGTGATTTCTAGATAGAATAGGCTTAGGCTAGATTTGTATAAATGGATGACTCTTTGGGCAGTTTCCTTCTAAACTAACATATGAAGCATATAGATAAACCCTTGGTTAATATTTGAATCTAGAAAAATATAAGTTAAAATTTGGAAGATGAGTGTAGCCAAGGTAAAAAACTCTAGTTACTAGATCCATCTAACTGTGATTGAAAACATCCAAAAGATATGAAACTTGATTTGAGATCTATAGATAGTTTCAATATGATAATAATTTATTCAATTAGAGACTAAAAACATATTATATATTAGTAACATAAATTTGGGAAGGTTGGGCCCATGGATAAGATAATGGTTAGAAGATAGTGTAAGCAAGAGTTAGTTATGTGTGCATAAGTCATGTATACAAAAGCTCAGTCAAACCTAACATTTTCAAATTTTTAATACCAAATATGAGTGCCCAAACATATAACACTCAATAGTTATAGTTTTTATATGCTATATCTATACCTCTTTCTCTCACTTATAATATACTATTTACTCTATCCTCTCTATATGTCTCACTCTCTTGGCACATATTATTATATCTCACATATGCACACTCTACTTATTACAATTTTGTAGTATAAGTATTGACTCAATACACTAAAATTGTCAAAATTAGGATTATGGTAATTGAATAGGTTGAATGTCTAAGGTTTTCAAGGAGGATTCATATTAAATAGTTTATTTCTTCATATTTTCTAGTTTTCTACTGACCAAAGTCCCATATTCATCCTTCTTGTTAATTTCAGTCACTATTTATACTTGTTTTTCTTTGCATTATTCCTTGAGGTCTAGAAAACTTTTTCTTTCTACCCCTATGGGGTATCTACTTACATCATAATTTATAGATATTGTGGTGAGTTGACATCTAAATTTCTTATATTATTTGCATTCATTAGGAACTCATGTGAAATATTTAGGTTCATATATCTCTCTTAACACAAGATTTCATTTGTATAGGAGAAAGTGGGTTTATAAAGGAAGTCCTAATTTCTAAATTTGATTACACATTTAGATTCCTTGTAAAAAATCATTAGGGGTCTAGTTTTTTTTGTCATTTTTTGCCATTGAACACTTAAATTTGCATTTTAAGTTTGTGTATCTTTGGTGCATTGGAGGTTGTAGGTGGTCACATGTTTTAATGATAAGTATAGTGTTGGGCCTTGAAGTGGCTAGAAAAAATGGAATTTCGACCTTTGAAGACTTTTTGATCTAACAGATGAGGAACCAAAGGAAGAGATGGAAGAAATTTAGTGGGGGTTCTCTTTTAATCTAATATTGAATATTATACATTATAATTTTAGAAAGGAAATATAGGTACACATGTGGTTGAGTAAGGTTTGGATAGACTTCAAGGTGTACATAATTTATGACCATAAGGATAATTACACCATTAATTCGAAACATATAAATGGGGTTATCCATACATGGGTGAAATATGGCTATCTTTACCCCTTAGAGGGATATTTACTTAGTTTTTAGGGTTTGGCTTAGAGCAGATAAATATTGGGTGAATTTATAATATATCCAAATCTTGTGATTTTTCTTAAAAATATATAATAGTGTAAGAAAACAATAACAAAATCCATATTTTGGCATAAAAGGGAAAATATTTCATAGATATGTGTCTCTATATCTACATCTCCAACTTACAACAACTTAAAATTTAAATTGATGTAATACATGTAATGTGAAATTATTGAGGATGCTATCATAATGGCTAAGAAATCATAAATCCATATGTAAGTTATTATAATGAACACTTAAGTTTTGAAAAGAATGGGAATATAATTGATAAGAATTTTAAGGGGAAATCCTTGAATTTTTAAAAAAATCTATAGGTGTCATATTGTCACAAAACCTAACTTCCAAACTTCTAATCCTTATTATAATTGTTCAAAAACTTAGAGCAAAGCCATGTTTATAACCCCCAAAAATTATACTTGGCTGAAGATGTGTTTCCATATGATCTTTAACTTGAGCTTTAAAATGAATACCCTTTAGCAATGTGATGTTTAACATTAACCATAGAGTCAAAACTTTCTTTTATTATAAATAAGAGAAATGTTAGTACCCCTTTCTATAATAATAGGGTTGGATCATCTTTCCATTCTAAAAAAATTATTCCATATAGGTTTTTGTCATGTTTAAACTTGGTATCACACTCAATATTCTATACAAATATAATAATGTAGGTTGGGTCTCCATTTGGACACTTTTAAGATTTTTCCAATTCAAGTCTTAGGCCATTAAAGCATTGAATGCTTGTGAATGGTATACAATGTGTAACTTACAATAGTCAATTATACATTCAAGGATATATTATATGTCCTTAATATTAGGGGAGGGATGTTGTAATTGATGTTTAAATGTTATACTCACTTGAAACATACACTTCCAATAATTAAGAAAGGTTTGTGACATTCATTCAAGGGGATCATGAGTAAACTATCAAATCCATACCTCTAATTAAAATCAAGATTGTTGATTCAACCTAAATGTATAAAGTTATAAATAAGTAGAAGGTTATTTTAGAGTCGCAGATAACTTGTATTATATGGATGTAGATTCATTTATTTCACACAATAAAGCTCTAGGAATTTCAAGTTTTCTTTGTAGGTGAAAGGTATTATTTGAAGAGCAACCCGAGATTCTTCCCCTACGCATAGAATTATAACATATTATTGAGTTTGATCTTACTAAATGTTGAACAATAATACACCTTACAAATATGGATGTTTTTAGAATTTAGAGATTGAAAGGCTTATGTAAGAGTTGTTGGAGGTTGGGATCATATCATCAGTGGTCCTATCTAGGGATAAGGATAAGTCATACAATATTTGCATTCATTACTGATAACTCAAACAAATCACCATTAAAAAAATATTCTTAGGCCTAATATTTTTGACTTTCTTGATGAGTTACATGTGAATTATTTTTTGAGGGCATGTCTTATAACTTATGGGTAGCTAAAGAAAACACTTTTATATACTTTAGTTTTAAACACGCTTGATTTTCCAAGAGTTTCATACTAAAGAATGATGCTTTTGGATTTGGGCTTGGTGTAATACTCTTTGAAGATGATAATCCCATTGAATTGCAAGTAGGATAATGAAATATGAATGTCAACATAAAATAAAGAGATATTGGCCATCATGCATGTAATTTACAAGTGCAATTTTTTTTTGAGAAGCAAGTTATTTATTAAAATGGACTATCTTAGCCTAAAACACTTTACAACTCGAGAAAACTCATAAAAGAGAAAAAGTGGATTGATCATCTTCATGCATATGAAGTTTAGATCCAAAATAAAAATGGGAAATAGAATTAGGTGGAATATTTATTATCATGTCAAGATGAATCACTTGTCTTTCATGACAACTCCATTACCCATCCTTCTTGGTCATAGGATAAACTTCAATATTATTCAAGTGAACTTGATATGATCTAAATTAGACATAAAATTGTAGATGGAAGGAAAGGGAAGGCTTCGTGACTAATATGGAATATTTTATGGAGACTGTATTTAATTTATCCATGACTCTCCTTTAGTTTAGAAGGTACTTGAGCATGGACATGAGCTTCCATCTACGATGCACTTAGGTTTCCAAAAAACATATAGAATTATAATCTCCAATTTGTTTTTCTAGGACATGATTGGAGACATTCTAAATATTTTGGTTCAATGTGACAATTATCAACTAAATAAATTAAAAAGTGTTATATCCCTAAGCCATCTACATCTAAATTCCATTCCTAGTCACAAGTGTAAAATTATGTCCATGTAATTTATCTTAGGTTTTCCAAGATTTGAAGGTAAGTATGAACTCTTTGTTTTGGTAGACTAATTGACTACGATTTATATTTTATTATTATGATAAACACAAAATTTAATGGTCTTAAATTTGATAAGTTTTATTTACAATATTTATCTAAGTTATATGGGTTCTCACAATAGATCATATGTGATATAAAGTGTATCTTCTAGTGTATTTTTTATCAATAATTATTTCAACATTTAGGGGTGGCATTAATCATGAATACTAACTATCATCTTAAAATTGATGGATAAACATTGGTATTGAACAAATTCCTTCAAGGGTGTTTGAGGATTTGTGTAGGGGATAATAAGAATAAGTGGGTGGGATGGTTATATTTTTTCAAGTACTATTACAATAGTACATATCACTCCACCATGTAAATGTCTTCATTTAATGATTTTATAGTGAATAGGTTCTCTCACCTAGATCGGTAAATTCAAAAGGGAAAGGTTGTTAAAACACTAGATACATTGGAGGAGATGTAAGGCATACTCAAATAGTAGAAGGAAGTTTTTTCTATGAATTAAAACTAGATGAAAAACATGGAGACTAACATGGATCACATTAAAATATTTAAATGAAATATATGTTTTTCATTCAAATGAAACTATAGAAGTAAATGACATTGAAGGAGAAGAATAAGCAAAATCTTTATGTTAGATACTATGGGCCATACAAGATTCAATATAAGGTCAGGGAAGTGGTATATCCACTATATATCCAAAATAAAGGAAAAATTAATGATGTTTCCATGTGTAAAATTTGAATAATGTAGGGTCCCACATAGTTTTGTAGACAAATTCTAGATATGGATGAAGAATATAGGTTGGTCTTGGAACTCGAAGGCATAGTGAGGAATGATATGAAAGTGATTTGAAATAAAATAATTTGATAATTTAATATCAAAAAGAAGGTGAAACATTAGAAATTTTTTTTTTGGGGGAAAGCATCCAACCTTGCAACGATTTTTAAAAATGTTCCACGAATTAAGGAAACTTCAGAATTAATATTCTCATTCATGGGTTTTGTTAAGTGGTATTATTTGGTGTGTCATATTGAGTCATATTTTATGACTTAATAATCATGGGTTCAATTCTCAAAATTTATGCCACTTATATCTAAAATCATATATCAAAGTTTTGTATGCCCAACTACTTCCTAAGAGGTCATCCATCCTACCTCTACTCTAGGTTGAGTGTGCATAGCTCTAGAGTTTTTTTTAGTTTTGAGGATAAATATATTTAAATGGGAGCACATCTTGTGTATCTAGGCACAAAATATTATTAACTTTATTGTACAGGATTTTTTATTCCCATGTCCATTATATTAATATTATTATTTGAGTTATGTTACAATTATCTAAGATTAATAAAGGGTTAAGTCATGGGTTAATTAGGGTTTCCTTTACCATTAAAAAAACCCCTAAATGATGTATATTTTCCTTCCCACTTCTTTATTTAATACACAAATATAATTTTATGTGAGAACTCATATGTTTTTATAGTTAGATTTGCATGTACCCCAAGTTTTATATTTACTTATGCTTTTTAATATCTTTTACATTTGTTTTTTCCTACAAATAGTTTAGAAGAATAACATATATATATATATATATATATATATATATATATATATATATATATATATATATAAACCATCAACATGGATGAAAATATTTATTCATGGGTTAAAGTGATTTCATAAATGATGAAATAGTCAAAAATCAATGAACTAAACCTAATGTTAGAGTTTTAAATTGGTTTCAATGCATAAAATGACACTAAAAATGATTAAATTAGAAAGTGAGAATGAAAAAGATTATAAATAAGGTATAGATACAACTCTAGAATTGACTTTAAATTTGTTTGACTTGAATCATCAAGTGGTATAGTTACATTTAATTTTTATTTTTTGAGTCTATGAGGATTTATGCAGTTTGATATAGGAAACTTTTCTTATGGTTCTCCTTGCTATGAATGTATCTTGTACATGTATTGAACCCATAACTTGAAATGAAACTAGGGTCGATCTTATTCATAATTTGAAAGTGATCTCTAGTCTATTGTATCTTATAGATAATAATATATAAAATAATAATTTAATTTTTGGATTCCCATATGATAGATTGTGAAATTTTGACACACCTCCATTTGTAACTTGATTCACTTTAACACATTTTTTTCAGTGTCAAGATAAAAAAAGTTGAAGTCCTATCAAAACCTTTCCTATATAAAACCAACTTATAGTCCCCACATTCACTTTTAATGTATAAATTATTATTGAATTTATGATGTAGGAGCATCCAAATTCACATGTAGTTTTTCATGAACATAAAATATGTTAGTTTAGGAAATATATCTAAGTGTTGTGTTGTGTAAGTTTCTTATTATGCATATGCCATATTTTTATAACTTTAAACAAGTCCTATTTGTTTAAAAAACCTTATTTGCATTTTTTATACCACCTTTAATTATACATCTATTTTTTTAATTTTTTCATAGCATGTGAGTGTGCTTGTGCTTGTGTTTTCTACAACGTTATTATTGCATGTAGTTAATTGTGGCTTGTCTAAATAAGCTTGTGAAAATTTTGTGCAAGATGTAGTGGTAGCATTTTTCACAAGAATATTTGTGTGAAGATTTGTGAATAAATTTAAGAAGTTAATGATATCTTATTGAACAGTAAAAAATTCATTTGGATCACTGCAAAATTTGATTCTTCACAATAAAAACAACAAAGTTGATGACTTTTATTAGAGTAGTTTATTTCTCACTGTGCAAGTAATGTGATAATTTGAGGATCATTTGAAGTGTGTGTTGTAATGTGTAGTAGTGTTCTTGACAAACATGATAATCATGCCATGAAGATTTTTAGTGAAGTAATTAATTTTAAAGTCTTATAACTTCGTGCACACTTTGTTTGGGTACATATATCCTTATGATGTTTTGTTAAAGGATTGATGCAAAAAAATAGGCCAACCTTTTGAAGGCCATAACATTTGACCCATAGCTCCATTTGAGACATTTCATGTGACAAAATGGAATTACACTTAGATGTGTTTTAGATATTTTTTGGAGGCCATACGTTATCATTTGAGGGTCCAAAATTACCATTTAATGATTTCTTCAAGAATTTTCTATTTTTAGAAATTATATATTTTTAGGACCAGACATTAACTTCAGTTGAATTTCATCCCATAGGCTAATTTTAATGTTTATAATATTTATGAAAATTTTTAGAGTTGTATGCACTTTGTATGTGAAACTAAAAATAACAGCTACTAAAAATAGAAGTTTTTTTTAGATTTTAGTTTTTTCCAATTTTTGTATGTTAACTCTAATTCTAAGTTAAGGCTTATTTAAGAATGGTTTGGGTTTGTAATTATTTAAATTCATTCAATATGAATCAATTCTAAGTATTGTTTTATATCTTGGCCTATTGGTAATTTTATTATCTTGATAGTTTTTGGGTTCGTTATCTGGTATTAGAGTAAGTTTGAATCTTGGAGGATTAAGACATGGTGAGAGGACAAGGAGGTATTACACAGATGAATCAGACTATATAAGAGCTATAGAGGCAAGTGAAATAATTAACTAAGGTTATCACCAATCAGAGAAGAAGACAAGGTGATGATGAGGACAACATAGATCATGATGAATAAGTTTAGAAAGAAGAAGAACAAGAAGAACAACCACCATAGATGGAAGAGGAGATGGTTCGAGATTTAGAAGGAAGAAATGAAGGAATAAAGGTTGATGTTATAGATTATGGAGGCATTTTAAAACCAAAGGAGTTAATAAATTGGATGAATAACATGGATAAGTTCTTTGAGTGGAAGATGATGAGATAAGATAAGAAGGTAAAGTTTGCATGCACAAAGTTGAAAGGTCATGCAATGATTTGGTGGGATCACCTACAGAAAGAGAGATAAAGAAATGCTAAAAACAAGATTAATTCATGAAAAAATATGGAGAAGAAGTTGAGGGAGAAATTTATTCCTGTGGATTATGTATAAATCTTATATAAAAGATTTCAAAATTTGAGAAAAAAAGATCATAGTATACAAGAGTATACATATGAGTTTTATAATATTTATATACAAGTGGAATATAAATAAAATGAAGAGCAGATGACTAAAAGGTATGTAATTGGTTTGAAATTTACTATTCAAGATGAATCAAGCATGCATATAATACGTTACATGGATGAGGCTTATCAATTAGCTTTGAAGGCAGAAGAAAAAAATAGACATAATTTTAGAAGAACATATATTGATCCAAGAAGAGGTGGATCCCCTCTAAATATGGGATGAGATGGTTTAATACCACCAGAGGCGGGTCTAATAACAATAGAGGTGAATCATCACATTGTGTAGAAAGGCAAGATGAGAATAGGGAAAGGTTTCAATACCAACAAAGAGGAAGAGGGTTTTAGAGAATATGAGGTTATGGTGGTGCTATAGGATGGTTTCTGAATAAACATAGATCTTATGTTATTTTAT
Source organism: Torreya grandis (assembly GCA_037957365.1). Lineage (NCBI taxonomy): Eukaryota > Viridiplantae > Streptophyta > Pinopsida > Cupressales > Taxaceae > Torreya > Torreya grandis. The sequence goes on along the minus strand of JARHVA010003478.1, from coordinate 1,800,931 downwards.
AAATGTGAAGAATAAGGGAACATAAAATTTGAGTTTTTGCACTATCAAAATCAACAAAGGAGGTAAAAGGATTGCCCAAGAGTGAATCTAGTTGATGCTGAGATAAAAGAGAAAAATACTAAAATTTCACCAACATATGTTGGAGAGAATCTTATGATGAGAAGAACAATGATTACTCCAAGGAAGGAACAAGTGTAAAATAAAGAAGGTGGTGATGCAATGTTGAGATCAAACATTTTTTGAACAAGATGTACTTCGGGTGAAAAGATGTGCAAAGTAATTATAGATGTTGGTAGTTGTGAAAATATGATATCTAAAGAAATGATTGAGAAACTAAATTTGAAATGTGAAAATCATCTTAATCCTTATCAATTTTCATGGATTAAGAAAGAGAATGAGGTTACAGTAGATAAAAGATGCTTCATCAAGTTTTCTATAATAAATCCTTATAATGATGAATTATAGTTTGATGTTATTCCAATGGATGCATGCCATTTGTTATTGGTAAGACCATGGAAATTTGATAGAAAATTAATTCATGATGTATCAAATAACATGTACACTTTTTGGAAAGGTGGCACAAAGGTAGTTTTGTTACCTCTTAAAGAGAAAGAGAAGGTGGGAAGAATGCTCTCTACTAAAGAATTTATCCAAGATATGAAGGTGGAAAGTTGTTGTTATGTATTAATAGAAAAGAATAAATATATAAAAATGGTGAAAATAACAATAGAAGAAACACAAGTGTTGAAAGAATATGTAGATGTTATTCCTAATGAGTTACCAGATGGTTTACAACTAAAGATAGATATTCAACATCACATTTATTTGATTTCAGGATCAACTCTACCCAATCAAGCAGATTATAGGATAAGTCCAATAAAACATTTGGAATTAAATAAATAAGTTACTAAATTGTTAATAAAGAAGTTGACAAGGGAGAGTATGAGTCCATGTACAAAACATCATTACAAACTCTAAAGAAAGATGGATAATGGAGAATGTGTGTGGATAGTAGACTAATTAATAAAATTATAATCAAGTATAGATTTTTTATACCTCATTTAGATGATATGATGGATGTGATTATAGGAAAAAAATATTTTACCAAGATTTATCTAAGGAGTGGTTATTATTAGATTCAAATTCATGAAGGAGATGAGTAGAAAATTGCATTCAAGACTACGGATGGCTTACATGAGTGGATGGTGATGCCTTTCGGATTATCTAATGCACCTAGTACATTTATGAGGATGATGAATACAATGTTACAAGAATATATTGGTAAGTTTGTGGTTGTTTATTTTTATTATATTTTGATATTCAGTAAGACTAAAAAAAACACTTATAACATTTGAGAATGGTACTAGATTTTTTAATAAAAGAGAAGTTGTATGAAAATTTGAAGAACTGCAAGTTTATGTAGAATAGTTTGGTATTTTTTGGAATTTGTAATTTCAGCAGATGGTTTGAGAATGGATGAAGAAAATATAAAGGCAATTGTTGAGTGACCTATTCCAAAAAGCATTATAGAGGTATGAAGTTTCTATGGTTTAGCAAATTTTTACAGAAAATTTATTAAAAATTTTAGTAGTATTATGGCACCAATAATAGATTACATGAGAAGGAAGGAATTTGAATGGACTAGAGCAGCCATAAAAAGCTTTGAATTTTTAAAGAAGATTACAAAATTTTATCATTACCAAATTTTAACAAATTATTTGATGTTGATTGTGATGCTTCATTTGTGGGAATTGGTGTTGTGTTGAGTCAAGAATGAAATACAATAGCATATTTCAATGAGAAATTGAATGAGATAAGAATAAAATATTATACTTATGATTATGAACTTTATGTAATTGTACAAGCATTAAGACATTGGAGACATTGCTTGGTGCCTAAGGAGTTTATCCTATTTATAGATCACGAGGCTTTGAAGTATGTGAATACACAAAAGAAGTTGAATAGTAGGAATGCAAAGTAGGTTTATTTATTGCAGGGGTATACTTTTATGTTGAAACATAAATCAGGAAAATAGAATTAGGTAGCTGATGCATTGAGTAGGATAGTAGTGCTATTAACTACTTTGGTGAGTGAAGTAGTTGGATTTGAAGATATTAAAGAATTATATGATATTGATTCATATTTTAGAAAGATAGTTGAACAATGTATGAATACATTAATAGGTGGGATAGATACTATTCATGATGAGTATCTTATACAAAAAGGTTATCTCTTCAAAGGGAAACAATTATGCATTCCATTTGGGTCTCTACAAGATAATATAATAAGATAATTACGTAATGGTGATTTGTTTGGACATTTTGGTAAGATGAAGACAATAGATTTGGTGTAGGAAAAGTATTTTTGGCCAAATATGAAGAGAGATGGGACAAGGTATGTTTCAAGGTGTAGGATATGTCAAGTGGCTATAGGAAATGTATAAAATATTGGACTATACATTCCATTACTAGTACCACGAGGACCATGGATAGATTTGAGTATGGATTTTGTGTTGGGATTATAAAACACAAAGAGAGGTAATGATTAAATTTTTGTTTCTATAGATATATTTTATAAAATGGTTCATTTCATTTCATGTAAGAAAACCAATAATTCCTCTAGAGTCATAGAATTATTTTTTAAGGATATTGTGAGATTGCATGTTGTTCCAAAAAATATTACTTCAGATAGGTACACAAAATTTCTAATTCATTTTTGGAGGAATTTGTGTAAGAATATGGGTACTAAACTACAATTTAGTAGTGCATATCACCCACATATAGATGGATAGACTGAAGTTATGAATAGGAGATTGGGAAATTTATTGAGATGCATAGTGGGAGAAAATCCCAAGTAATGGGACTTGGCTTTACCAAAAGATGAGTTTTCATGTAATAGTTCAATGAATAGATCAATAGGAAAATTAACATTTCAATTTTTTTGATAGGAGAAATCCTATGGTTATTTTATATTTGGTATAATTACCAATTACAGATCAAATTAGTGATGATGCAGAAGCATTTACAAAGCATATGCAACAATTACAAGAATGCATAAGAATAAAGTTGCAGGAAAGTAATGAGAAATATAAAGCACTAGTAGATGTTATAAAAAGATACAAGTTATTTAAAGGATATTTGGTAATGGTTTACTTGAGGAAAGAAATATTTCCAAAAGACACGTACAAGTTGAAGTATAAGAAAATTGGTCCATGCAAAATTGTAAAGAAAATCAATGACAATGCTTATGAGGTTAGTTTATCACATAATTTTGATATATCTCTAGTATTTAATGTTTCATATTTATATGGATTCCATAGAGAATATGTTGAAGGTGATAAATATTAAGAAGTAAATTGGCAATAGCAGGTTCCAAAGAAGAAGGAAAAGATAGTGCAAGTTTTGGATATGAAGATAATGAGCATAAGGTAAGGGAATTATAATAGGTATTTGGTATAGTGGGAAGGATTATATTAAGAAGAAAACTCTTGGATTATATAATGGGAGATAATAAATATTGACAAATAAAAATGGTAGTAGTACAATCAAGGTAACTTGTAAGAGCTGAGTTGTTTCAACTAGAGGAGAATGATGCAGAAAAATAGGCCAACCTTCTAAAGGACATAACTTTTGACCCATAGCTCCATTTGAACTCTTTCACATGCCAAAATGACCTTCCACTTAGATGTGTTTTCAATATTTTTGGGAGATCATATGTGATCATTTGACAATCCAAAATTACTATTTAATGGTTTTTTTAGGAATTTTCTATTTTTTAAAATTGAATATCTTTAGGATCAAACATCAACTTAAGTTGAATTTTGTTCCATAGGCTAATTTTAGTGTTTATAATATTTTAGGAAATTTTTAGAGCTACACACACTTGCATGAAAAACTTGCTAAAAATAGTCGCTGATAAAAATAGAAGGTTTTTTTTAGATTTTAGTCTTTTTGAATTTTTGCATGTCAACTCTAATTTTGCATTGAGGCTTATTTAAGCATGGTTTGGGTTTGTAATTATTTAAATTAATTCAACATGAATAAACTCTAAGTATTATTTCATATCTTGACCTATTGGTAATTTTGTTGTCTTGATATTTTTTGAGTTTATTATCTAGTATCAGAACAAGTTCAAATCTTGGAGGAGTAAGACATAGTGAGAGGATGAGGAGGTATTACACAAATGAAGTGGAATATACAAGAGTTGCTAAGAAGGTATGTCTAATGATTAGAATTTAATCCCTCGGATCAATAAAAGTGGAAATGGATTCATTTAATTTTTTCAACTAATGTATTAAGCCATAATGTGATAAGATATAACATGATAATCCCTTAGAATTGTGAGAGATTTAGTATTTTTGGTGTTCTATGGTGTGTTAATTTTTTTAGTGGATTGCCAAGCAATTAATGTAAGTAGATGGATCTTGCACCTTTATAAGTACGCCCTTACACCTATGCTAAGGGAATGTTTTACACATTATTGAAGTTTGGGAATAATTTTGAGTAATTTTTATAAGATTTAGGTAGTACTTTCAATGCCTATGAATTTTCAAGTAAATATTTATGGATCTAATGTTATAACATATCTCGTTATGAGATTGCAGTATCATTATAGTTTTTATGCTTCTTGTATTTTCTTATTGTTAAAATATAATAAATATATGAGTTGTGTTAATGAGTTTTATTACATATTACATTGTGTATTTTGAGGGTTGTATATCCTAAGGCATCTCTTAATTGAGACCCCTAATCGAAACCATGACATTTGGTATCAGACCATGATTTTACTCCTTTTCAGTATTGATGCTTTATAAATTTATGAGTGGGTAAAACTTAGCTATAGACATATTTATACAAGAGTTTTGGAGTGAAGGTGTAAGTGAAGTTTTGATCTATATTTATAAGATCATTATTTAGTGTAGGCTATATATTTTAAATAAAATACCACAAGATGAGGCTTAGGTGGTAAAATAGCTCAAGTGGATTGCATGCCAATACTAGTAGATTTGGTTGGAATGATGAGATATATGAAAGCTCTATTGTATGTTATATATAATTCACAACATTAAGGTGTTAGGTTTCTATATGATGAAATTGATATTACAGTAGTATAATAATCACTTAAGGATCAAGTTGTAGAATATGTTGATGAAAATTAGGATAGATTCTTGCTAGTTATTGTGAGAACAAAAAGTAATCCAAAGTTTATCCCAAGAAGTGTCCTTGAAAGCTTGATTCATGAAGATTTTATTGACTATATCATTGATTTATAGAAATATTCTGAGTATGAAATCATGGAAGATCCCAAGAAAGTTATGAGTCCTAATGTAGAGTTGAAAATTCCCATATCCTTATTGTGGGAGCCTATTTAAATTGAGAAAGTGTGAAAAGGTAAAGATAAGAATAATAATGAATAAATTCATCACTAGGATGAAGTTAAATTCATTTCTATATATTATAATGTGAGTTTGTTCAGTAAGCTTGAAAATTTGAGATAGAGAGTTAAGTGTGAAATATTACATTGAAGAGTATTATAGAGTTACCATTAGAGTGCTCATGTTAAATATGACATTGAGAAGATATTAAGGTATGTAAATGGATTTCACATGTAAATTCAAGAAGAGTTTGGTATGATTATATTATGATATGATAAGGAATCTTATTAATGTGCATTGAAGGCAGAAGATACATTTTCACACAAACAATAAGGAGGGGCATGAAGAAAAGTAAAATTCACACATGGACATGAAAAAGGAGTTGAAAGTAATAAATGTTACTCTAAAAAAGTTAAATAAGGAAAGGAAATTATTTCATGATGCAATGATGTCAATACTCCAATAGGTAGCAGTAATTTCAGAGGTAGAGGATCTTATGCATAAAACAAAGGTTGTGGATTAAATGGTACATGTTTCATATGTGATGAGACTAGCCATATATTGTTTTATTTTCCTCACATGAGTAATTAAGGAATTAATATCAATGATGCAAGTGTGCATATTGAACAATTAGATGGAAAAATTACTGCATCTATTCTTAACTATTGACATCAACTGTACATTAAGTTGTGAGTCAATAGTTTGACTACCTTAGCTAGTATTGATATCAAAAGTGAAACATACTTGTTAAATTAATATTACATAAATTATAATTAAATCATAAAATAATATAACACCAATAATGAATAGTCTAGATAGTGATCTGTAAGTCTACTCTTTGTTAATTCATAGATTTAAAATACAAGTAAATATATTTGTATAATTTCATGTTAGGATATCTTCCTTACATTTCATTACTAAGAATAAATACAATATTAAATTCAAAATACTAATGTATAAATCACTTGGTCATGATTATACATCTTTGTTTTATGTTATGGGATGTTGAGTGCTAGTAGTAGAATAAGACTATATAATAATAGAGTATAATTATATGACACATGTGTGATTTATAATATTTTGTGAATTATGTGTGTGTGTGTGTATTTTGCACCTAAACACACATCAAGAGTATACATAATGTGAAGAGTGTAGTTTCAATGAGTGTATTTTGTATTATGCTTCACATAAATAATCATAATTAACATGTTTTAATAGGTTTTATTGGAGCCTCTACTAAATATATTTTGGTGATCATGAATCATCAAAACAAGTTGAGATGGTTAACTAGATAGAGAGATTTGGATCGATGGTTAGATGAAAGAATTCACAATTTCGTAGAAGAGGAGGAAAAAAGGAAAGAATTTCTGCAAGAGAATTCATAAGTCATAATAAACATGCAAAATATACATAATATTTTTTTGTAAATGTATTTGGTTGTTAGTTGTATGGTTGTTGATAATTGATAATTATTGATTTAATCCAAGATAAATATAACACTTTGTTTGGATTGAATAAAATAAAGAACAACTATGAAATATAGACATCAATTAGACATGTGCAATATATCATTAGCTAAATATTACCATTAATATATATATTAATCTATTTTTTGTGCAAGGTTATAACATGTTCAAAGTTTTATAGGATTTGTTTGGTAGAGATATCCTTAGAAAATTTCTACAACTACCTATCATGCTAAAAATGTTGGTCATGGAAAAGGCCAAGGTGCCTATTCTAATTAATATGGATTAGTCTCTTTGGGTATTAGGGGGATGTGTGGGATAATGAATTTAATGATGAATAAATGAGAATAGAAAATTGAACATAAATCAAGAATATGGAGGACATAGAAGCATAATTAAAAATAAATTCAAGGATGAGAGCGAGACCTAAAACAATAGAGAAGATGGAATATATAGAATAATCCTAATGTAGCTACAAGTAGGAGTATAATAAAAAATTTATAATATAAATAAGGAAAAAGAGTACAAATAATATCTATAAATTATGGAGAAGATGAATAATTGAGAGGCCCTGAAATAAGAGAAGGCACAAATGAGATCACATAAATGGATAGAGATTAGAAAAGGGATGTGAAAGAGATGGAATAAAGTGGGAAGAGATAAGCAGGGTGACTAAATAAATTAGAATCAAATTTTATATCTTATATATAGGGGAGGATATATTTTGGAGAATGAAGGATTAAAGAAGTTATGTTATGTCGTAGGATTAAAGAAAGTTCAAATTCAAATGAATCAAAATTTACAAACATGGATCATTCATTTCAATAGTACACATCCCCAATGATATATTTATCAATAGTAAGAAGAATAAAATTGAAAAAATATGGTAAATATAGTATGTTTCTTGATTTTTTAATAGATAAATTTTGAAAATTTAGTGAAGACACTAAGAAAGTGTCGAATAGGAAGAAATTGATTAAGGCTAGATTTTAGGTCACAATAAATATTAAGATGTTGGTAAAGTTTAGTCCATAATAACCATTGTTTTTAAGTGTGAATATAAAAATCATGCCTTTCAATGCATGATTTTTTGTCACTTTGACACTATACCATTAGTCTACTGACCCCAAGCAACATCTATTAAACTACAAAATGAAGTGGTAGGTTAAAAATGTAACTACATATGATGTAAAGAAGTGCAAACTAAGAGGAACCTTAATAGGAAGATATATATAGTTAATATATAAAATGGATGCTTCCAATCTAAGATTTAAAGATGCTAAATACTATCTAATAAGATATTTTAAAATGAATAAACATATGAGTCAAACAATAGAAGATCTAAAAGAAATTTATAAAAAACATGGAGAGTCAGTATGGGATTATAATCATAGGTTCTTTGATATAATGAAAATAGTATATTTTATATTTAAAGACACCAATAATCCCACATGGTTTATAAAGGGTTTTAAATATTGTATTAGGTTTGTCATTGCTCAACCCAGATCACTTACAAGGTTAATGTTAGAATCGTTGCACTTCTGGTGGAGTAGATAGAAGACTATGGGGAAAGTTTATAGTCTACTATGAAAGTTTTTACAACATTATATGTTGTTTTATGTAATATAGATGAGTTTCTTGAAATTAACAGGCCCAAGTTAGGATTATGGTGTATGAAGGGTATAAAATATGGGAACCATAAGAATGATTAGCCAAAAGTCAAAATAAAATTCTATGAGATCTATCAGGTAGTAGGACATTCGACTGTAAAATGTCATCTCTTACAATAATATACCAAAATATTATAGATTTTATACTCCAATTTATACAAGTCACATAAATATGATGATAAAAATTACAAAAAAATCCAATAATTTAAGGGAGACATCACCAAAAATGTCTCTATAGTAGTTGTGAAATATATCCTTGGTATGAAAAATAGGATTCCAAGCCTAGATGTTTAAATGACCAATGCAACTCCGTATCAGCCTCAGGGTTTGACAGACTAGGCACTATAGTATCTACACTAATAGATATGAGGGATTATACCATCTCATCAATATCAATATTCATGAAACACTACATCACCCTAACAATAATTGACATGATGGACCCCATATATTACCCAAGTGCCATATGGGGGATATGATAGTCAATATTAATAAGAGTGGGATTCATTGTAGTGGCAAGGAGGATATGATGGTTAATAATAGAAATGTTAGGGTTTTAAATAGAGACAAAGGAGACATAAAGGAGGATATTTAGGTGAATACCAAGGAGGTAATCATATACAATATGAATGATAGGGGCATTGATTATTATAGGAGAATATAACAACTTAGCATGAAATTTCCCAACTAATCCTCACATGCAAATGTACTAAATTTATTTTAAAGTTATTGGATAACATCACACTAAATATTTTTTTAGTATTATAAAAATGGAGAAAAGAGAATTATATGTGAAATATAAACATGATAAACTTTCACCCAAGGGATCATACATACATATAAGTAGTCACTCTGTGTCAACATCTAGAATAAGGAATGCTACTCCTAGAGATGCCACATGATCCACAAATAAGAAGGTGCAATAGGATAATTCTCATGATCCTACAAGATAAAGTTGTTTGATGTATTTAGTGACCTAGATATTAAAGAATATACAACACTAGACTATATTTGAGAGAGATGTTGTAGTCATTGATACACAGATGTATGATAAAATTATGTGCATTATGAAGCAATATGTAGTAGTTAATAATTTGATATATCTATTCAAATTGATAAGTACTCTAAAAAATGAGTATATCTCACATAACATCATAAATATCCTACATAATTTGTTAGACTATGCACAAATAGGGTAGAAACACACTGATAAGGTGGTATGATATGTAAAGACTAAGAAACCATGGTATGTTAACTCTTGAATAGATATTTAATTGGTAAGATATGATATCCCTGTAGACACTCAAAAACTATACATGATATTTTTAGATGTTGAAACACCTTAGACCCCTACCTGATCTTTAAGCTAGTTGATCACCTAGTTAACTAAGCTAGTAGGTACACCCATTTAAAAATACCCCTTGAATCAACCCCTTTTTAAAACCTATCTTCACCCATTTTTATATAATAACTTGAAAATTAATGTTCAAGTCTTCAACCTTCTTAAAAATCATTACCAGCTATGTACAAGATAAGCATGACACAAATTAGTATGTCTACCTTATGTGATGCCAACCAACTACAAAGAATTGTAAATAGAAAATTTATCTTCCCATATAATTAGAAACTTCCTCCTATCTAATTATCAAATTAATCCTATAAAAGGAGAAAAGTAAGACGTGAATAAGGATCCACATCCAAGTTATCATATATTCTTTCACACAAGCATCCAACCTTCCTTCAGTAATCAAGTAGTAGCAATGGAGATCCAAACCTCTGTCTGAATTGCTCTTGAGGCCAAATTATTATCACTCTATCAAAATTATTCCAGCCTTTCATCATCAACAATCTAGCAAGTTGCAGGTAACTTTGTACTTATTTCTTTATTTTATTTCATTTATAACCTTCCTAACCTGATCAGAGTTATCTCCTAGCTTCCCATCTCTAACCAGACCCATATTCAATTCCCTACTTGACCATTTATTCAATTTATAATTCCTTTTTTTATCACTTATATAAATACATAGGCAACCATAGATGGTTAGCCCAACCACCGATGCTCACCTCAACCATCAACGGTTACTCAACTATTGATGGTTACTATAGCAAAAAATAATAAGTTATTTTTAGTCCCTTAACCCTAATCAAACCCTACTTTCTATGTTTCTCCCTAATCACATAGCCGTCCCTAATTTTTTGAACTTGACCCCAACTATCTTAAGATGAGTATTGACCCACTTTTGCTACATTTAGTCATTTTATTTAAACAATCACTTTACTTTCTTCTTCTTACATGCATTTACTTTCATGTTATTGAATGCAAGTATTTTTTATTTTCATTTATATCAACTTAATTATTATTAATAGTGGATTGATAGCCTCCTAGAAACCATATGCTTCATGGATCTAGCTCACTCTAGGCAGTCCACTCAATTATCTTGCTAACAACCCATTTTCTAGTGTCTTTCTTATTTGCAAGTTATTCCTTCCAAGCCAAAGAGGAGTTACCATCATCGTCTAGATCACATGAACACTTTTATCAAGTAATCCTTTACACACCCCTTTTACTAGTTTCTTATTTGCTTTCAAATTAATAAATGAGAAAAAATTAAGAGAAACATTTTGGCACACCTGGTGGGACCTATCATCCCTTTTTCTTCCTTTATTTTGTGCTCATCCAATAAAATCTAAATTTATTTTGGGCTTAAAATAAACCTTTTGCATACATTGATTGATTTCTTGTTAAATCAAAGTAATTAATCATACCATTCACTCTTGTATCACACACCTTTTCCAAACCACATAACCAATCAACACATCAAAAAAAACTTGAGACAAGGCCCAACTAGGATTTCATCACCTAGTGATAAACCTTACCCTTTTCCAACAATCCTACTTATAGTTCATTACCAAGGAAGAACCAACTCAGCTCTCTGGTTGAGTATAAAATTTGAAATTTAGTATATCTTGGCTAAGCATCTGATACCCTTATAACTATGGTGTGTGAAGTGAGGGGGTAGGCCCCAATATAAAACCACATACTGAAGATCAATATAGATTTTCTCTCTTGAGCACCGAAACACAACCTAAAACTAACCTTAGATTTTTTCTTTAGTACCTAATCTACAAACCAAATTTATTCTTCACACTTTCTAAGGCATAATCCAAAAGTGATTTAAAAAGAATCCTAAGTTGTTAAATTCACTTTAGTGTATGTTTGATTTCCTTGAGATCTTTTCATTTTGCTTGATTTGTGTTTGAGTTATGATTTTTTTAATTTCTTTTCTATTCCTCTCATGGTATTTACTAGATGACAATTAAGGAATCAAACCAACCAACAACCACCTTCTTCTTCTTCTTCCTCCATAGAATATAATGCAGATGTTAAGGGTTCTCCTCATTTTTATCTTCCTCCTACTAGGACTCAGATTATTGTTAAGGGTGATAAATATTTTTCTACCTTCCTTGATAACAATCCCATAGCTCTTCAACATTAACTTAACACCTTATCCAACCATGCCCCTTTTTCTTTGGTTCCTCCTATACATCCCCCCTATGGTATTCCTCCCCATATTTTGGGGGATGCTACCTCAACCCAACCCATGATCACCCAAGCCTCTTGTTATTCCAATATCCCATCTAATATCCCCCCCAAACTCCATCCAATATGCCAATCAATATCCAAACACCTACTACTCCAACCAATACCTCCAACATAGGATCAACTTTACCTCTTGTTACCTATACTCCTACTATGGGGGTATCTTCTACCCCTATTTATACCATTCCCCTTAGTTTAACCAACCCACCAATTTCTACCCTACTTCAAATTTTTTTACTTTATATACCTCAAACACTTCCACCTATTAGCACTAGAGTTACCACTAACCAACAACCAACTAGCACTTTCACACCTCCAACCTCATCTACATCCATACCACCATCTACTAACCTAAACATACCTCTAAACCAGCCCATATTAGTCCCCCAACAAGTACCCATGACATCCTACCAATATGTTTCTAACACACAAGGATACATGTCCCCTTCCACCCAATCATTTGTGCCAATCAACCATTATGTGGCACCATCTCAACCTTTTATGACCAATTACCAATATGTGGCTTGTTCAGCACCTTCTACCACTTATCCATACATTAATACCACCTAACCTCAACAAAATTTACCACCTAATTATGTAACTTCCCAACCTCAAACAGATTTGGTCAAGAAGTTAATAGATAAAATGATCAACCTAGAGTCATCTATCTTTGACTCTCATAACCTTTTATCTTATGATTAGATCTGTAATGAACCCATCCATCTATTTTTTCATATCCATTTATATCCCCCTCAATGGGAGCTACCCCAGATTTCCAAATTTTAAGGCAAGGAGGACCCCCAACAACATTAAAGAGCATTCTACCATTCTTATTATTTGATTGCATATGACTATGTTTTCTTCCTTTGTACCTTCCCCATGTCTTTATCAAGACTAGACCTTGATTGGTATAGTTCTATTACCAATTACTCCATATTTTCCTTTTCCCAACTACCCCAAATGTTTTAAATGTATTTCTCAATAAATATATCTAAAAAGATTTCTATTACCAACCTCTATTCTATTAGGTAATTTGACGATGAATCATTACCAATTTCATAGCTAGATGGAAAGGTCTCATCAACCAACTTTATTTCTCCTTACCCCAACCTAAGTTGATTGAAATATTCTCTTAGGGTTGTGCCAAACATATTACTCCCACTCTTCAAGTTCAAACATTTAGAACTTTTGATGAGGCATTCACCATGGCATGTAAACTTGAAAACTGAGCCATTGACGAAGGGAATTAAAACAGTGGAACAAGAATTAGAGATTTAAACCCAATGACCTTTCCTCCACCAAAACCACTAACCAATCCAACCATCCCACTACCAAAATAAAATCATTCACAAACTTAGTTATCCTAAAAATTGATTCACCTCCAGCTGTCAACCAACCCCATCAAACCAATTCTTCCAACTTTTCTAATCAACAAAACCGAAATCAAAACTGAGATCCTCCAAAATAATATACTCCCATAGGAGAGTTTTATGATTCAATTTTGGACAAATTGATCAAAGTTAACATCATCTAACTTCCACAATCCATGGGTTTAATACATTTTTATACATCTATAATGCTACTTGAGCACAAGGTTTGTAAATATTGGCGACTTGGCTATACATATTATATAAATGCACATTGAAATTCCTTATATTTTCATTGGGATCTCATTTAACACATGAAAACTATTGATATATGGCACTTAGATCTATAACTTTCCTAAAATGGGCCATTAAAGTACTACTAAATTGGTCCTAGCTTGTAATGGAGTCCTCAAGAAGGTTTATAAACTAATAATATGATGCATCTATAAGCATGAAGGTGAATATCCTACAATCCACGTCTTCATGATCAACATTGAGAAGTCTCATAGTAGTCTTGTATGATGTTACATGCTATTTTATAGTCCTTCCTACACTAGGAGTGGATTTTGGCAAGTATATCTTTGGATTCTTGGGTAAGTCATGGAAAATCCTATGTACATTTATAGAGGACCTAACAAGCCAAGCCATGGGTAATCTTGTGGGTGTATGCTAATTTTGGGTAGTTTGAGAGGTTGAGCCAATAAGGGTAACCAAATGGTTAAGTCTACCTCTAATAGTTCAAGCTTTCTTATGGATCTATAATTGTAATATAATCAACCTCCCATGGACATATTGGGACTGGGTAATTCACACACTAAGATACAACTTGTTTTACCATACACAATTTAATCTCAATTACTCTTTTTCTCAACCAAAGATTAAACTATAACTCATATGACCTTCCTTCTAGTGCTAAATATTTTGTGTTTGAAGGACACAAAAATGGAGAAAGCATAAAAGAGGGGGAACATGATATACTCAATATAATATTATTTCAAAGCCTAGATTCTTATTGATAATTTCTCTTCACACCTTTCTTATAATGTTAGTTATTATTCATACCAACATATTTTGGTCTAAAATCACTCATGAGGTTTGAGTTTTCTAGAGAGAAATAAGATGATAATGCATGGGATAAAGATATCCCCTCATTAATTTTAGGAATGATGCTAGTTTAATCTAAGGACTGAGTAATTTAACCTATTTTACATAAATAACAGTAATGTTTATCACCAAAGGCTTAATTATTATTTGATAAATCTTTAGAATCATTATTCTTTTATTAAAATTGATTCTTAATTATTTTTTATCCTTGACAATTTATAAAATAGGGGAGACTGTAGTTCAGGTTTTAAAAAAACCTAAACAGAGATGGAAAGGGAGAGTAAAAGAGAGAGTTTATAGTTATGGGAATGTTAGTTATTCAAGAACTTAAATCTACCAAGCCATATATATACCATCATTTACTTGATTTATAAATTTCAAAAAATCATAGGGACACAATGGGAAATCTTATAGGGATATAATATGAATGCATAACTCCATAATTAATCACTAAATGTAAACACATAAAAGACCTATAGCTATTGCACATAGAGATTTCAAACTATTTTATAGCTGAAATCACATAAATCAAAGAGTGATTTAAGGAAAAAAAATCACAAGTGAATTAAACAAGCTATTTCATAGTATAATTACTATATTTAGTTCTGTAACAGAGCATAATACCAACTCTTTGACACAAGCATAGACTCAAAACTAGGAAAAATAGATAGCATTTGGTGAGAAGAAGACAAAGTATGAATAATTAAAAGTTATATTAAAATTTTGATAGATTTTATTTAGACAAAGTCTCAAACTTGGAAGACAATCAAAGTCTAAAACCAACAAAGAATAATAGGTGTAATATTGGCTTGATTTTAGCAATGTTTTGGGACTAAAATTTGCCAACATTTTACAAAGGAAAAAAATGTCCCTTATGTAGATATATTTGTCTATGAAGTTTTCTTGACCCACTACTATGGTGGTTAAAATATTCAATGGTGATTAGGGAATGTAGTTGGGATATTGAAAAATAACAAATTGTTAGCTTGAGCATGATTTTAATTTAGAGACCATGCCTATTAAAGGCAAGATTTTGTCTTTTATGTTAATGGTTTCTCTTTTCCTCCTTCTATGTGAAAGCCATTATATTATTATACTATCTTGCATTTAATTTTGAGGGCTAATAGTGATTAGATTCAAATATTGTTGACAAATTATCCTTGGGGTTTTCTTAGGACTATAATTCCACCATGTCTAGCACATACTTCTAAATTTAATTTTGGAGGTTGATTTAATAAAAAATCAATACTTATCTTTTTTTGAGTTATTTTAGATCATTTCATTACTTTAATAACCTAATTTTTTTCATTTTTGGGCCTTTTAGTTGGTGAAGAACCAACTTCACTTTATAGATCTAACACATAGTTTTCTTGGGACTTTTGACATTCTTGATGGCCAGACAAGCTATTAATATTAATATCTTCATATTATAGTGTCATCATTACCACATAGCTCTTATTTGGAATCAAATTCCATCTCTTTCACTAGGTTATTGACTTTCCTTTTTGTGTCCCACTATCACTTGGAAACTTGTCGACATCCCTCAGATTTAGATAATTAGCTACCTATGTCATCAATGTGACCACATGTCTTCTTCTCAGCCCTCTAGGGTTCTAGTCTATGCTTTATTGATCATCTTCACAAGGAATTTTCTTAGGCTCTTGATCTCTTCATGCTTTGAGTTAATGTTGTAATTGATTTACACTCTGAGGCTTATGAGAGGTTCCACATGACATCTTCTCAAGTCTTCAGGGGTATAGATATTTATTGATGTTGATCAACTTATATGTTATTAAGATAATTCCTTAATTCTCCATAGCTTATGAGGGACTGATTCATTACGATCATGCCATGTGGTGCGATCTCGAGTCCCTAAAGTTTTGACTCTAAAGCCATGTTTAAATGAGATTTGGATGTGTAAGAGTTTGGAGGGCCCTAAGGGTCTTCAAAAATGTTAGAATATGTATATCATGCATTTTCTCACATTTTTTAGTATATTAGCTAGCTATTTCATCTTGCAGTGAGTTTTCCCTATGTGAGGATTTATCCCACATTGGCCATGTAGTCTAGTTCTATGTTCACCTTGCTTATATATGCAAGAGCTTGCCTATTATACTAGCACGCTTCATTTTGAATAATATATGATTTGCCTTATTTTGTATATAATATTTTCAGCTTCATTGTGTGATGGTTTTTTTCTAAAACTTTAGATTCTTGGGTTGGAATTCCTTTACCATTCCTAACGTGGTACTAGAGCCCTGCAAAAGTCTTAACCATACATTAACTTACAATTTTTAGATAATTTTATTCTACTTCTCTTGTCATGAATAAGAAGCGTAGGAGAGAGGTATGCAAGGATATATTGGTTCCTTTTTCAACACATTTCAAATATTTTGAAGCTTTTCATTACTTTTGAATATTCTATTTATTTTTACTCATGGAAGATTTGTTTATTATTACTAATTTGATCCTATGTTATTACCTTTGGAGGAGAATATTTTGAAGAGAGGAGAGGCTATGGAGATCTTCTAAGGTGGAAGGATGTCACACTTACTTCTGCAATTAAAATTAGATCTAAGTACAAAGGCTTGGAGTTTGGTATTGATTTTTCTTATTTTGGCCATTTCATGTATTCAACTTTTTTTTTTGCATCAGAGTTTTTTCTCTTTATTTGTTTTAGATATGATCTTGGCACTAGAGGACGATATGCATTGTGAGAGAGGCGTTGAAGATAAATTTGAGGCATTGATATCTACCTTTTTTTTAATCCTTTCTTCACTCATGGCATCCTAAGCTCATTCACTTCTTTGTTTTTCCTTGTTGGATAAGGATTTATTTGACTAGGCATTGGAATATTAGATTGGCAATGTCTTTTTCACATTTTATTTTAGCTTATTGAATTGAAATGTGGCATTGAATTTTGATATTTTTTTATTTTCAAGAGACTAGATTTGCACATTCCTATCTAGGCATCTTTTCCAACTTTAGCCATTGAAAGAAGTATTGGGTTTTTTGTGTTTTCTCTATGCATTGGATTAGCTTGTATGAGAATTTAGTAAAATGGTGTTGGATTTTCAATTTGATAGAGATCTAAATTTAATCTCATTATAAAATTTATGCCTTCCTTTTTGCATTAAACTTCTTTGTTAGAATTCTTGGTCAAGTGTTGAAACTCCTCCTCCATCTACATTTGATCTGCATAAGATCCCTTTTTGCTTTGTTAGATTTTCATAAGATCTATATTCTACTACATTAGATCTATTTTTGGGAGATATGTAACTAAAAATAATAATATTTTTCCTTTTTCTCTCTCAAAACAACTAGTTTCAATCAATTTTTACTTCTACAAGTTGATTTTTTGCTCAAGAGGAAGCATAATTTGCTTGTGCAAGCATAAAATTAACTAGTAGGATCATTTTTCATGTTGGTTGGAATTTCTGAGTCTTTGGTTCAATTATAGTTCCAATGAGTGGTTGGATGATTGTGTTCTCTGATTTGGTCATAAAAACTAGTTTGTAGAGTTTTTTAATGTTTTGACCCATTTTATGATAAATCATAACACCAATAAATTTTGAACTGTAACTAATTTTTTAGTTATATTTTTTTCAAAAGTGAATGTGTTTTTATTATCTATCCATTGGTATCATTAATTTTTAAAAATGCACTACTTTTATAAAGTATGAAATTGGGGGGATCCTATAATACAATCTTTTAGGGGGTTATCTCAGTGCTGATTATGTGCACCGTTTACATTCTTTTTATTCTTTGGTGATTAGTTATCATGGATTCTACTTTTGGTGTTTACCATTATGAGACTTTGATTACAGATAATTATCACACATGGAAACTTGAATGGAAACAATCATTAAGTCCAAAGGATTATGGTCCCTAATGAACGAAATAGAGCCACAATTTACATATGAATTTGAAAAATTCTAGCACGAATGTAAGTTTGAAGTGTGTATGGGATTGATTATGGGATATATGAGTGGAGAAATTTTGTTTCATTTTTATGGTTGTGATTATTCATTCAAAATATGGACTAAGTTAAAGGGTTTATTTGGGAAATTAGATCACTTACGAGCTATGTAGCTTGAAGTGGAGCTTACTTCACTAAATCTAGATGCCTTTGCCTCTATTGTAGACTACCTAACTAAGTTTAAGTATTTGTTGCCCTATTTCAAGGGTATTGGATGAGATAAAAAGGATGAAGAGTGTGTATACTTGATCTTATCTAAGTTGAGTGGCCGATTCCAAATATTTGCATCTATCGCTTTCTCTAGTATGGATGCCTTAGGTATCGCATTCAAAATTCCAAATATAGAGTTGTTTTATGAGAGACTTACTAGGGAGGAATACAAATTATCTCACCTTGAGTCTTCCACATCTTAAAATCATTAGTGGCCTCACATCCTAAGACTAAGGGAAAATCTATGGGTAAGAATAATAACACTCCTTCCAAATCCAAGAATAAGTCAAACATTTCTTGCTCCTATTGTGGGGGGGACTGGTCATGAAGAATCTAGGTGTTTCAAAAGAATTCAAGCCTTATAAGATGTTATCAAGAAAAACAAGATTTCTATCTCTACTCCTTATCCACTTCATGAGCATGGGAAAGTACTTAATGTTGTAGGGAGATCACAATTACCTATTTCAGACTGTCGGGTTTTAGATTCTAGTGATTCACACCATATGACTTATACCAAGGAGTGTTTTGTAGATCTTTGTCTAGGTTTTACTTCCAAAATTGAGGTTAGAGATTCTCCTTAATTTATGTTAAGGGGAAGGGTGACATATAGCTAGATGATGGCCACATCAATGATGTATAATATGTTCTAGACATCAACACCAATCTACTTTTAGTGTATCAAATTTTCCATTTTGGTCAAGGAAAGATAGTGACTTTCACACCATAGGGTGATGAAGTTCAATATTTTTTATAGCCACACACAATTATTGCATAGGGTGTTGCTAATCACAATTCTTGACTTTACTATTTTGAGGGTTTTGATGATACTCCTTTAAAGACTTGTTTAGTTTTTCATGTAGATTTTGAGATTTGACTTTCACATGAGATATTTTGACACCTAAATTACATATATTTTAAGGATTTGAGCACTTAAATTATGGTAGAGGTTCTTCCTAAAATTTCATGTCTTGATGGAGTTTTCCCTGGTTGTGCATTGGGGAAACAACACCATGATCCGTTTCCTAAGGGCATGTCCATGGAAGATTCTTCACCACTTGAGCTTGTGAATAGTGATTTTATGGTCTTTCCTAGTCATTATTTCAATATATATAAGTATAAAATTACCTTCATTGATAATTTCTTGAGACATAATTGGGTTTATTTCATCAAGTATAAGAGTGATGTCTTTGCTCAATTCAAAGTCTTTAAGGCTTTGGTCAAGAAATAGTCATCGAGTTACATTAAGAAGATTTCTATAGATAAGGGGGGGGAGTACTTCAGTCAAGATTTCTCTAATTTTTTAGTATTTCATGTTATTATTCACCAAAATTCTATTGCACATACTACATAACATAATGTCTTAGTAGAATGAAAGAACTGAACTCTAAAGGAGATGGATAACTACATGATGCATTCATGGGATTTACCTCTTATCTATTGGGTAGATATAGTTAATTGTGTGAACTAAATTAATAACCACACACCACATGGAAAACTTGAGCATATGACTCTAGAGGAGTCTTTGTCTAGAACCAATCTTTATGTCTCATTTTTTGGAGTCTTTTGGAGCCTTGCTTGGGTATTATACCAATGAAGAAAATGAAAGCATTGGATAAGAAGATCAAACCTTTTATTTTTATAGGGTATTATGAGGAATGAGAGATTATCATCTTTTAGATCTTGATACTCATGATGTTCATTTTTGAATACATGTACAGTTTGATGAGCACTTGACATCTCATGACTCTTCATCTTCTTCCATTCCTTCTTATTCTTTTGATGATTCACCTCCTCTCAAGGATTCATTCTTTGAGGAGCCAATTCAAGAGATTATTGAAGAGGTTATAGAGGATGAGGATTTTGTTCATAATAATGTTACCACTATGCCTAGGTGGGTACATACTATAATTTCTAAGGAAGCACCATTCATATAGGATCTACCTACTTGACATCATTGTGCACATTTTACAAGTACTAGAATTTTATGTCAAGCATTCTCTATGGATCCTCAGCATTTTTTATAGACTCATGGGATATAGGAGTGGGATGATGTGATGATAGATGAGTATTCTTCATTGATGAATAATTACAATTGGCATTTGGTCCCTCTTCTTAAGGGAAGAAAGTTGGTTAGCTGCAAATGGATTTACTGCACCAAGTATGTAGTTGATTGGTCCATTAATAAGTATAAGGCACATCTTTTTTCAAAGGGATTATCTCAAGTTTAAGGGATTGACTACTCTAATACTTTTTTACCCATTGAAAATATGGATTTTTTTCACTATGTAATTTCTTTTATTGCATCATAGGGTTAGCCAGTATATCAACGGGATGTTAAGAGTGCTTTCTTTCATGAGACTTGCATGAGGAAATCTATATAGAGTAGCATGTTGGGTTTTTTCATGATTATTATCTTGTTTTTTAACTTAGGATGTCTCTTTACAATCTTAAACAAGCCCTCTAGGCTTGGTATAAGAAGATGGACTCATTTATTCTCTCTATTGTCTTTGTTTGTTGCAACTCTAATTCTATAGTGTATATTCAACATATTAGGGAGCACATTATTATTATAGTCTTGTATGTTGATGATTTGTTTCTCATAGGTAGCTCTTCATCTCATATTAGACTATTGAATAGGCACCTTCAACATATTTCAACATGATAGATCTTGGCCTTTTACATTTATTGCTTGGTTTATAGATTTCATAGTCAGATACAGGGATTTATTTTAGTTAATAAAAGTATACCCTTGATCTTATTAAGTGTTTTTGCATGGTTAATTGCAAGCTAAGTCCTCCTTTTTAGTATAGAGTGAATCTTACTACCTCTTGTACTACTACACTTTGTGAACCTACATTGTATAGGCAGATGGTTGGGAGTCTTATGTATTTGACCCATATTTACCCCAACATTTCATTTGTAATCGAGTTTATATCTATTTTTTCACATGATCCTCATGATAGTCAATATTAACTTTCCAAGAGAATTTTATGATATCTACGAGGCACTATTCATCTTGGATTACACTACACTAAGGGTTTTGCTCAGTTGATTGGATATAATGATTTAGATTGGGTAGGTTTTCTTGATGATAGGCATTCTAATTTTGACTACATATTTTATCTTGGTTCTCCACCTATAACTTTGTTTTGTAATAAGTATCACACTATTAAACTTTTATCTATAGAGGCTAAGTACTAGGCAACAATTATAGTGAGTTAGCAGGTTCTTTGGCTTTGTCAATTATTGAGAGAGTTTGTCTTCATGTGGGATTCACCCATTATACTTTGGTGTGATAACTAGAGTGAAATTCCTATATATGAAAACCCAGTTGAGTGTCATCAGACTAAGCACATGTATGTACATATTCACTTCATTCATTAACACATTTACTATGGTGTTCTTAAAGTGGAGTACATTTTAACTCAGTAATAGGTTGCAAACATCTTCATGAAGCATTTACATCACCTCATATACTTGAGTTGCATGGCATGCTTATGGTTTCATAAGTTGTCCTTGAGTGTGTTCATGAGGAAATCTTCCATCTTCATTTCATGGATACATATTGTACATGAATACCTTATCAAGCTTAGTTGCTAGGTCTCATATTGTGGATATGCTAGTATTTATTTTTTTTGGCTTTTATTAGCCCCTAGCTTAAATTGGGAGGGGGACGGGGTTAGAGTATGTATTTCATGCATTTTATCACATTTTATAGTGTATTATTTATGTATTTTATCTTGTAGTGAGTTTTTCCTATGTGAGGATTTATCCCACATTGATCGTGTAGGCTCATTCTATGTTTCTCCTTGCCTATATATGCAAGATCTTTCCTATTGTACTAACATGATTCATTATGAATAATATATGATTTTCCTTATTTTTTCATATTATATCTACAAATTTATTTTGTGATGTTTTATTGCTAACACTTTAGATTCTTGGGTTGGAATGCCTTTACCAGTCCTAATAGAAAACCTATGAGAAAACAAGAAAATTGACTAAGTAAAAGATTTTTGAGAAATCCAAATCTTTTTTCAAATGAGTTTTATGTGAAAAGAATTAAAGTAATACAATAATAGAAACTATTCATTTACATAAAATTAAATTTTAAGCCTAAACACTCACAAGATAAAGTCTATAACAAAATGTGACAAAATAATTTAAAATGAAGGGGTAATAGACTGTCAAAGAATATCATGATTATTGAATATTTAGCTAAGTCTTAATTGAAGTATTGTAAATATTCAATCCAATTTACTATGAAGAACATAATCATGAGTTACATTTCCAAAAGGAAGCAATAAAAAGGGGATCCTAAAATATATATGAACCTATTAACAAACCTAGGTCCAACATCCAAATGGAAAAATATTGAGGCATTTTATCATGTTTTTAGACTTAATATATTTAAGATAAAACTAGAAAGTTAGACTTTATTGTTCATAGATAAAATCTTAGACTGAATTGAACAAAATATAAAGGCATTAGAATAAACATGAAAAATAATTTGTAACTTAGCATCTATCCAAATCAATCAGGGAATGGTTCAAGAAAAGACATCAAAAGAAATCCAAATATGTCCTCTAGACTAGGTAAATCAATATTTATCTCAAAATTAATAGGGTCCCTATTTTTAGCCTAAAAAAGGGGCATGTTGGTAAAAGCAACAACAATAGGTACAATATATTTTGTTCTAGATAACCAATGATATTATCAATCAGATGTTCCCATATAGTCCTTACACCATATATGTAGTCATCATTTATGTTATCATCATCATTTTATAAATTATAAATGTCTTTCCAATAATATTCTACATAAGTGTCATGTTTCTTTGTTATGATAATAGAAGAAATAAACATCATTGTTTCCTCTTTCTTTTCTTGATTTGATTATATTCCATCTCTCGAAATGGAAATAGTATCACCTTTGGGATCAAATGTAATATGGTCATGATTTTTATCAAGTGTTACACCCATTAACCTAATATAGAACCCTCCAAGTATAACATTGTATGGAGCCAAATTAGGGATAATGAGGAATGTAACGAAACATGACTTAAGATTAAGAACTATAGGAATGTTAATGGATTCGATGCATACTTAGATGGAGTTGTCATATTTTCATGTCAAATACATATCTAAGAGATGTGACAAGTGTTATGTTAGATATATTGATTTAAAAATAGTTAAAAATCATGAAATTATTTCATTTCTTTCCATCTATGTGAGGGCTGACAATAAGAAGCTTTGAAAGTGAAATATTTTCTATAGTTTCCTGTTTGGATACCACACTTGTATGATTATTCTTCTTAGGTACATATCTATTTTTTGTTGTGTATCCCTTTCTTAATAAAATTTTCAAGGTGTATATTAATTTTAATTTATTCATTATTTACCTATTTATTATGCACACTTTCACTTTTAACTACTTATTTTTAGTTAACGATTCTTTATGTAACACTTATATGAGAGATAGAACCTTAATTTGAGTATATTTCACAACTTTAGGAGTTGTGCTTGATCTAGTGGTGCTTTTATATATGTATTTGATGTAATATCATTACTATTATTAATATATTATATTTGGTTTTCAAAGCTCAACACTTATTTATACAATTTAAAATAAGTATATGATAAGCACAATAATTGTTGGATCTCTTAGAGTATGTAAGGGAGGTAATTTGATCACTTTTTTTAAGCAGATTCTAAATATTTTCACTTGGAGACTTATTAGTATTATGAAAATTGCTTAATCCATTAACCATAAATGCATCTTCTTTATTAATCCATAATTGAGATGTGAACTTTTGATGCACTTGTGACTTGAATGGAGAACATCATATGTAATTTGCATTTGTATTTTTCAGGTGTAAAGTATGTACAATATTATATTTATGTGATGTGACCTATAGACATCAAATTTAAATTTTCTTTTGAAAATACTCAATGGATTGCATCATATTAATTTTATGATTTTTAAGAATAATGATACTATGAATGGGTTCATTTAATTATTGAGTCTTGTCATTAATGATTAAACTATGCACGTTATTCCTCATCTCTTGAAAATATTAAAATTCAAGATTCATCCTACATGTTGTGTTTTTAATAGCATGGACATCTTTATCCTTTATAAGACTTTTAAAAATAATAGGAGAGGGATGATAGTTATTAGTTCCTTGAGGATGCACAAAATGAATCATAAAGTGCCCAAATAAATAATCAACCACCCAAATAAAAATCATGCATAATTTTAAGAAAATAAAACTTATTTTTCTTAAATATAAATAGATAAATGAAACTTGAAATTTGTGTAAAAAATAGATATGTCATTCATTTTCTAAGATGAATTTAATACAGGTACAGTAACATCACAATCCATGGGTTTAATACATTTTTATACATCTATAATGCTACTTGAGCACAAGGTTTGTAAATATTGGCGACTTGGCTATACATATTATATAAATGCACATTGAAATTCCTTATATTTTCATTGGGATCTCATTTAACACATGAAAACTATTGATATATGGCACTTAGATCTATAACTTTCCTAAAATGGGCCATTAAAGTACTACTAAATTGGTCCTAGCTTGTAATGGAGTCCTCAAGAAGGTTTATAAACTAATAATATGATGCATCTATAAGCATGAAGGTGAATATCCTACAATCCACGTCTTCATGATCAACATTGAGAAGTCTCATAGTAGTCTTGTATGATGTTACATGCTATTTTATAGTCCTTCCTACACTAGGAGTGGATTTTGGCAAGTATATCTTTGGATTCTTGGGTAAGTCATGGAAAATCCTATGTACATTTATAGAGGACCTAACAAGCCAAGCCATGGGTAATCTTGTGGGTGTATGCTAATTTTGGGTAGTTTGAGAGGTTGAGCCAATAAGGGTAACCAAATGGTTAAGTCTACCTCTAATAGTTCAAGCTTTCTTATGGATCTATAATTGTAATATAATCAACCTCCCATGGACATATTGGGACTGGGTAATTCACACACTAAGATACAACTTGTTTTACCATACACAATTTAATCTCAATTACTCTTTTTCTCAACCAAAGATTAAACTATAACTCATATGACCTTCCTTCTAGTGCTAAATATTTTGTGTTTGAAGGACACAAAAATGGAGAAAGCATAAAAGAGGGGGAACATGATATACTCAATATAATATTATTTCAAAGCCTAGATTCTTATTGATAATTTCTCTTCACACCTTTCTTATAATGTTAGTTATTATTCATACCAACATATTTTGGTCTAAAATCACTCATGAGGTTTGAGTTTTCTAGAGAGAAATAAGATGATAATGCATGGGATAAAGATATCCCCTCATTAATTTTAGGAATGATGCTAGTTTAATCTAAGGACTGAGTAATTTAACCTATTTTACATAAATAACAGTAATGTTTATCACCAAAGGCTTAATTATTATTTGATAAATCTTTAGAATCATTATTCTTTTATTAAAATTGATTCTTAATTATTTTTTATCCTTGACAATTTATAAAATAGGGGAGACTGTAGTTCAGGTTTTAAAAAAACCTAAACAGAGATGGAAAGGGAGAGTAAAAGAGAGAGTTTATAGTTATGGGAATGTTAGTTATTCAAGAACTTAAATCTACCAAGCCATATATATACCATCATTTACTTGATTTATAAATTTCAAAAAATCATAGGGACACAATGGGAAATCTTATAGGGATATAATATGAATGCATAACTCCATAATTAATCACTAAATGTAAACACATAAAAGACCTATAGCTATTGCACATAGAGATTTCAAACTATTTTATAGCTGAAATCACATAAATCAAAGAGTGATTTAAGGAAAAAAAATCACAAGTGAATTAAACAAGCTATTTCATAGTATAATTACTATATTTAGTTCTGTAACAGAGCATAATACCAACTCTTTGACACAAGCATAGACTCAAAACTAGGAAAAATAGATAGCATTTGGTGAGAAGAAGACAAAGTATGAATAATTAAAAGTTATATTAAAATTTTGATAGATTTTATTTAGACAAAGTCTCAAACTTGGAAGACAATCAAAGTCTAAAACCAACAAAGAATAATAGGTGTAATAGCCTTTGTACTTAGATCTAATTTTAATTGCAGAAGTAAGTGTGACATCCTTCCACCTTAGAAGATCTCCATAGCCTCTCCTCTCTTCAAAATATTCTCCTCCAAAGGTAATAACATAAGATCAAATTAGTAATAATAAACAAATCTTCCATGAGTAAAAATAAATAGAATATTCAAAAGTAATGAAAAGCTTCAAAATATTTGAAATGTGTTGAAAAAGGAACCAATATATCCTTGCATACCTCTCTCCTACGCTTCTTATTCATGACAAGAGAAGTAGAATAAAATTATCTAAAAATTGTAAGTTAATGTATGGTTAAGACTTTTGCAGGGCTCTAGTACCACGTTAGGAATGGTAAAGGAATTCCAACCCAAGAATCTAAAGTTTTAGAAAAAAACCATCACACAATGAAGCTGAAAATATTATATACAAAATAAGGCAAATCATATATTATTCAAAATGAAGCGTGCTAGTATAATAGGCAAGCTCTTGCATATATAAGCAAGGTGAACATAGAACTAGACTACATGGCCAATGTGGGATAAATCCTCACATAGGGAAAACTCACTGCAAGATGAAATAGCTAGCTAATATACTAAAAAATGTGAGAAAATGCATGAAATACATATTCTAACATTTTTGAAGACCCTTAGGGCCCTCCAAACTCTTACACATCCAAATCTCATTTAAACATGGCTTTAGAGTCAAAACTTTAGGGACTCGAGATCGCACCACATGGCATGATCGTAATGAATCAGTCCCTCATAAGCTATGGAGAATTAAGGAATTATCTTAATAACATATAAGTTGATCAACATCAATAAATATCTATACCCCTGAAGACTTGAGAAGATGTCATGTGGAACCTCTCATAAGCCTCAGAGTGTAAATCAATTACAACATTAACTCAAAGCATGAAGAGATCAGGAGCCTAAGAAAATTCCTTGTGAAGATGATCAATAAAGCATAGACTAGAACCCTAGAGGGCTGAGAAGAAGACATGTGGTCACATTGATGACATAGGTAGCTAATTATCTAAATCTGAGGGATGTCGACAAGTTTCCAAGTGATAGTGGGACACAAAAAGGAAAGTCAATAACCTAGTGAAAGAGATGGAATTTGATTCCAAATAAGAGCTATGTGGTAATGATGACACTATAATATGAAGATATTAATATTAATAGCTTGTCTGGCCATCAAGAATGTCAAAAGTCCCAAGAAAACTATGTGTTAGATCTATAAAGTGAAGTTGGTTCTTCACCAACTAAAAGGCCCAAAAATGAAAAAAATTAGGTTATTAAAGTAATGAAATGATCTAAAATAACTCAAAAAAAGATAAGTATTGATTTTTTATTAAATCAACCTCCAAAATTAAATTTAGAAGTATGTGCTAGACATGGTGGAATTATAGTCCTAAGAAAACCCCAAGGATAATTTGTCAACAATATTTGAATCTAATCACTATTAGCCCTCAAAATTAAATGCAAGATAGTATAATAATATAATGGCTTTCACATAGAAGGAGGAAAAGAGAAACCATTAACATAAAAGACAAAATCTTGCCTTTAATAGGCATGGTCTCTAAATTAAAATCATGCTCAAGCTAACAATTTGTTATTTTTCAATATCCCAACTACATTCCCTAATCACCATTGAATATTTTAACCACCATAGTAGTGGGTCAAGAAAACTTCATAGACAAATATATCTACATAAGGGACATTTTTTTCCTTTGTAAAATGTTGGCAAATTTTAGTCCCAAAACATTGCTAAAATCAAGCCAATATTACACCTATTATTCTTTGTTGGTTTTAGACTTTGATTGTCTTCCAAGTTTGAGACTTTGTCTAAATAAAATCTATCAAAATTTTAATATAACTTTTAATTATTCATACTTTGTCTTCTTCTCACCAAATGCTATCTATTTTTCCTAGTTTTGAGTCTATGCTTGTGTCAAAGAGTTGGTATTATGCTCTGTTACAGAACTAAATATAGTAATTATACTATGAAATAGCTTGTTTAATTCACTTGTGATTTTTTTTCCTTAAATCACTCTTTGATTTATGTGATTTCAGCTATAAAATAGTTTGAAATCTCTATGTGCAATAGCTATAGGTCTTTTATGTGTTTACATTTAGTGATTAATTATGGAGTTATGCATTCATATTATATCCCTATAAGATTTCCCATTGTGTCCCTATGATTTTTTGAAATTTATAAATCAAGTAAATGATGGTATATATATGGCTTGGTAGATTTAAGTTCTTGAATAACTAACATTCCCATAACTATAAACTCTCTCTTTTACTCTCCCTTTCCATCTCTGTTTAGGTTTTTTTAAAACCTGAACTACAGTCTCCCCTATTTTATAAATTGTCAAGGATAAAAAATAATTAAGAATCAATTTTAATAAAAGAATAATGATTCTAAAGATTTATCAAATAATAATTAAGCCTTTGGTGATAAACATTACTGTTATTTATGTAAAATAGGTTAAATTACTCAGTCCTTAGATTAAACTAGCATCATTCCTAAAATTAATGAGGGGATATCTTTATCCCATGCATTATCATCTTATTTCTCTCTAGAAAACTCAAACCTCATGAGTGATTTTAGACCAAAATATGTTGGTATGAATAATAACTAACATTATAAGAAAGGTGTGAAGAGAAATTATCAATAAGAATCTAGGCTTTGAAATAATATTATATTGAGTATATCATGTTCCCCCTCTTTTATGCTTTCTCCATTTTTGTGTCCTTCAAACACAAAATATTTAGCACTAGAAGGAAGGTCATATGAGTTATAGTTTAATCTTTGGTTGAGAAAAAGAGTAATTGAGATTAAATTGTGTATGGTAAAACAAGTTGTATCTTAGTGTGTGAATTACCCAGTCCCAATATGTCCATGGGAGGTTGATTATATTACAATTATAGATCCATAAGAAAGCTTGAACTATTAGAGGTAGACTTAACCATTTGGTTACCCTTATTGGCTCAACCTCTCAAACTACCCAAAATTAGCATACACCCACAAGATTACCCATGGCTTGGCTTGTTAGGTCCTCTATAAATGTACATAGGATTTTCCATGACTTACCCAAGAATCCAAAGATATACTTGCCAAAATCCACTCCTAGTGTAGGAAGGACTATAAAATAGCATGTAACATCATACAAGACTACTATGAGACTTCTCAATGTTGATCATGAAGACGTGGATTGTAGGATATTCACCTTCATGCTTATAGATGCATCATATTATTAGTTTATAAACCTTCTTGAGGACTCCATTACAAGCTAGGACCAATTTAGTAGTACTTTAATGGCCCATTTTAGGAAAGTTATAGATCTAAGTGCCATATATCAATAGTTTTCATGTGTTAAATGAGATCCCAATGAAAATATAAGGAATTTCAATGTGCATTTATATAATATGTATAGCCAAGTCGCCAATATTTACAAACCTTGTGCTCAAGTAGCATTATAGATGTATAAAAATGTATTAAACCCATGGATTGTGATGTTACTGATACAAAACTTGAGACAAGGCCCAACTAGGATTTCATCACCTAGTGATAAACCTTACCCTTTTCCAACAATCCTACTTATAGTTCATTACCAAGGAAGAACCAACTCAGCTCTCTGGTTGAGTATAAAATTTGAAATTTAGTATATCTTGGCTAAGCATCTGATACCCTTATAACTATGGTGTGTGAAGTGAGGGGGTAGGCCCCAATATAAAACCACATACTGAAGATCAATATAGATTTTCTCTCTTGAGCACCGAAACACAACCTAAAACTAACCTTAGATTTTTTCTTTAGTACCTAATCTACAAACCAAATTTATTCTTCACACTTTCTAAGGCATAATCCAAAAGTGATTTAAAAAGAATCCTAAGTTGTTAAATTCACTTTAGTGTATGTTTGATTTCCTTGAGATCTTTTCATTTTGCTTGATTTGTGTTTGAGTTATGATTTTTTTAATTTCTTTTCTATTCCTCTCATGGTATTTACTAGATGACAATTAAGGAATCAAACCAACCAACAACCACCTTCTTCTTCTTCTTCCTCCATAGAATATAATGCAGATGTTAAGGGTTCTCCTCATTTTTATCTTCCTCCTACTAGGACTCAGATTATTGTTAAGGGTGATAAATATTTTTCTACCTTCCTTGATAACAATCCCATAGCTCTTCAACATTAACTTAACACCTTATCCAACCATGCCCCTTTTTCTTTGGTTCCTCCTATACATCCCCCCTATGGTATTCCTCCCCATATTTTGGGGGATGCTACCTCAACCCAACCCATGATCACCCAAGCCTCTTGTTATTCCAATATCCCATCTAATATCCCCCCCAAACTCCATCCAATATGCCAATCAATATCCAAACACCTACTACTCCAACCAATACCTCCAACATAGGATCAACTTTACCTCTTGTTACCTATACTCCTACTATGGGGGTATCTTCTACCCCTATTTATACCATTCCCCTTAGTTTAACCAACCCACCAATTTCTACCCTACTTCAAATTTTTTTACTTTATATACCTCAAACACTTCCACCTATTAGCACTAGAGTTACCACTAACCAACAACCAACTAGCACTTTCACACCTCCAACCTCATCTACATCCATACCACCATCTACTAACCTAAACATACCTCTAAACCAGCCCATATTAGTCCCCCAACAAGTACCCATGACATCCTACCAATATGTTTCTAACACACAAGGATACATGTCCCCTTCCACCCAATCATTTGTGCCAATCAACCATTATGTGGCACCATCTCAACCTTTTATGACCAATTACCAATATGTGGCTTGTTCAGCACCTTCTACCACTTATCCATACATTAATACCACCTAACCTCAACAAAATTTACCACCTAATTATGTAACTTCCCAACCTCAAACAGATTTGGTCAAGAAGTTAATAGATAAAATGATCAACCTAGAGTCATCTATCTTTGACTCTCATAACCTTTTATCTTATGATTAGATCTGTAATGAACCCATCCATCTATTTTTTCATATCCATTTATATCCCCCTCAATGGGAGCTACCCCAGATTTCCAAATTTTAAGGCAAGGAGGACCCCCAACAACATTAAAGAGCATTCTACCATTCTTATTATTTGATTGCATATGACTATGTTTTCTTCCTTTGTACCTTCCCCATGTCTTTATCAAGACTAGACCTTGATTGGTATAGTTCTATTACCAATTACTCCATATTTTCCTTTTCCCAACTACCCCAAATGTTTTTAATGTATTTCTCAATAAATATATCTAAAAAGATTTCTATTACCAACCTCTATTCTATTAGGTAATTTGACGATGAATCATTACCAATTTCATAGCTAGATGGAAAGGTCTCATCAACCAACTTTATTTCTCCTTACCCCAACCTAAGTTGATTGAAATATTCTCTTAGGGTTGTGCCAAACATATTACTCCCACTCTTCAAGTTCAAACATTTAGAACTTTTGATGAGGCATTCACCATGGCATGTAAACTTGAAAACTGAGCCATTGACGAAGGGAATTAAAACAGTGGAACAAGAATTATAGATTTAAACCCAATGACCTTTCCTCCACCAAAACCACTAACCAATCCAACCATCCCACTACCAAAATAAAATCATTCACAAACTTAGTTATCCTAAAAATTGATTCACCTCCAGCTGTCAACCAACCCCATCAAACCAATTCTTCCAACTTTTCTAATCAACAAAACCGAAATCAAAACTGAGATCCTCCAAAATAATATACTCCCATAGGAGAGTTTTATGATTCAATTTTGGACAAATTGATCAAAGTTAACATCATCTAACTTCCACCTATAAAACCACTTGAACAATTTGATGCTTCTCATCCTGTACCTAGTTGGTACAATGAGAAAGACCATTATGCCTTTCACTTAGTTATTGGACATGGCATTGGTATGTGCAATACCTTCAAAAGTCTTATCCAAAGCTTAATTTATAATGGATAACTTAAATTTTATAATCCCAATGAACCTCCTAATCAATCCATTAACATCTTCCACAAACGTTTTCCCAATCATGCTCCTTCTACCCATCACCATGACAACAAATCAAAATCATCTCACTCTCATGAGGCACATGCAATTAACATTATTATTAATGATCCCATTGTTGAGCATACCATTACCTCAACCACTTATTCCTCCATTTCACTCATGGAAGTAGTGGATTCACCTTCCATTCCTTTGGATACCCAAAGGAAGGACTAAACCACCCTTATTTCTTCATTTTATGAGACCTTACCTTTATCTACCTCTTCTTTGATGGAAACACCAAAGGAGATAACCTTTTATTTAACCATTTCTTCTTCTTCCACTTCACCCATTCAATTGATATTAATACCTTCCATTCCTTTGGACACCAAAACAAAGGAAGCAACCATGTCCATTCCTTAACTTGAGGATACCACACCTACCTCCCTCATCGTAGAACCATCCATTCTCCCTTTGGAAACCATCCCAAAAGAAGATATTACCTTCACCCAACCACCAATTTTATAACCTTCTATAAAAAACAAAGATGAAGGAGACATTCCCTCTCCTTCACCTAGAGGCTTAACTTTTGAAACCAATGACCAAGGAACCAAACCCATCTACAAACCATTTTCTAGACTAGTCCAAATTCTAGAGTTAACTTCTCAACCCAATCTTGATAGAGCCACCTTTTAGCATTGTATTGGGTTCCCTTACCAAAAAAAATCTGAATACTCAACCTCACTTGAATCCACACCTAAACCCATTATTACCTCTTCGTTGAATACCTCTTCCTCTAAAATCATAGGTGAACCATCCAAACCACCCCCATTTAACATTTCCAAATCACCTTATGCCTCTTTCACCAAACCTATCAAGAATATAAGAATTCTTCCCACACCAAGTTATACTCACTCCTCTTTGAAGTTATATTTAACCTGATCTAGTCCACCAAAAAAACCCACAACCAAACCAATTAAAAATGTAGAGTTTCCCAAGCCTTAACCTCAAACTAGACCCATACCATCTCCTTCCCACTTACCTTCTATCTTAGGACCCCATCCTTTTACCTATTCTTCCTCTAGTAAACCTTCCCCCTTTTATCTATCTATGCCTACACGCATCAAACCATCTAGTTCTCCATCATTTTTAACTAGCCTATCTAATTCTACTTTCCCACCTCTATCCAATCCTTCATCATATAAATCTTCCACTTTCAAGTCATTTACCCCAAAACCAACCATAACTAAGAAATCCCAACCACCAAATGAAACCATTCCACCACCTACAACTTCTATGGAGAAGCCTACTTCTAAGAAGGCTCCCACCCCTAAAACTATAAACCCATCACCTCCATCACTTTTGGTTGAATTTTATTCAACTAGATTCCTACAAAGGTTGTTGTAAACTTCTTCCTTTAGCTTATCACCTATCAAACCACTCTACCCTTCTAAAACCAAGCCCTCTTAGTTTATGATAAATTGATTTTTGCCTATCATAAGGCACTTGGACATGACACAGAGAACTACAAATCTTTCCAAGCACTTGTTAATAGCCTATATGATGAAGATGATATGTTAGTAGATGAACCTCTCTTACCTCCATTACCAACCCAACTACACAACTAACCTATCCAACATCTACCTACACCCCCATTCTCACCCAAGAGTGAGGATGAGGAACTGAAACAATCATCAAACTCAACAAATCCCCTCATCCACACTATTCATATGGTTACCCGATCTCAAGCCCAACAAAAGAAAAAGGGAAAATCCAAAGTGTCTATTCCATGGACATACCCTTCAACCCATCAACCATCCAACCAAACCCAAACACTTTTACCCTCACCTATACTACCACCAAAACCTGAGTTATCTATTTTGAAAGCCTCCCCCGCTAACCTTTCTACATCCATCCAATGGATAGTATTAAAACAACTTCATTAGACACCAATGAAGATGAGCCTTTTTGAACTAATCAACACCTCACCCCATCATCACCAAGAACTGATAGAGGCTTTGCAATCTATAGAGGTTTAACCAGATGACCCTCAACCTCTTGCATCCTTTGTTAGAGCCCTCTAACTCTTTGTCTTCATCACCTTTGAGGATTATAAAATACCTCCTTTTCATCCTAGGGATTTTGATCCTCCCCTCTTTATCACTATGTACATCAATCAAAACTACATCAAAAGGTTGATGGTTAATGGAGGAGCTAGTATCACCATTATCACCTCCCATGCTCATGACCAACTTTAGCTACCCAATAACATCATGTCAAAAAGTTTAGTAGTCCTTCAATCCTTAAATGATACTATGGCCACTACCTTGGGGACAATTATCTTTCATATTTTCTTGGGACCTCGTACCATTCCAAAACTATTTTATGTTATAAAGGGTAAGTTCTAATATAATTTGTTACTAGGATGCCCTTAGATCCTTGTCATGAGTTATGTCCCTTCTACCTTACATCAATGTGTCAAATTTTACATGAAGGTTAATTTGCTATCATTAAATCTTACCCTAGTTATTTTACCTCTTTTAATATGACATATCAACCTAACCACATTCTTATTCCTCCCTCCTCCACCTCACCATCAACTACTAACAACACTACCTCATCGCAAACCAAAACCCATATCACTCCCACCCACAACAGTGAAGAAGCTTCAACTAGAGCATCTATCCCTTCTTCACAATTTTTTGTAGAGGATCCCTTAGAACCCACATTCCAACATCTCTCCCTTGGGGAATATCACCTTTTGGCCTTATATATTTTCATTACTCCACAAGAGTATGGGAACATCAAACATGACCCTTCCTACAATCCTAACATCAAAACAATGAGCCCTTTTGGCCTCCCCAACTACCAAATGAAATTTATCTATGGGTGACTTGATCAACCACTTATTTCTCCTACCACTACCTCATCCATCTGACCATTCACCTCCAACTTCTCTTATCTCAACAAACTAGCCTTTGCCAAAGTTTACCTTTATATGTGTGCTTAGAAGGGGTTTGTCCTTAGCCTTTATGAATAGGGACCTCACAAGTTACCCATAATCAAAACTTAAAAAAATCATGAGTTATTTGGCCTTGGGTTTGTACCACTAGAATAACCCACCTCACCAAAACCCATTGCCACCATTGATGAAGATGTCCTATCCTCACCAACCCCATATCCCTCAAAGTCTAAAGACTTCAATATCATCCCATGTAACTTTTTTTATATTAATACCATTATTTTGGTCCACATAACCTATCAAAAGGATGGTTGAAATAAAACTCTTCCTCTCATCCATCTTAAAATGGTAGAAAAGGATTCTCCTACCATTAACACAATCCAACATCAAGATGATGACTCTATTCTTACCTACCTCAGTGTGGGGGATTCTTCTATCCATAAATTCCTTCCTCCTAAGAACCAAACCATGTTAAATAAATATACCTTTCATGTTAACTTTGGTACTCAAGACAACCCTCATATTGTCAAGATTGGTCAATCCTTAAATTCTATAGAATGACAAGATTACCCTTATTTCCTTCATGATTGTAGCATAATATTTGCTTGGACATATCAGGATATGCCCAAAATTTACCCTTCTATTTCCCTCTACAACATTGTCACCCATCTTGAGGTTAAACTAGTTCATCAAAAGCTTCATAAGATGTACCCTCACATCACCCTTCTTATCAAAGAAGAACTTTAACATCTCCTATCTATCAACTTCATCCAACCCATCGACTATCCACAATAGGTTTCTAACATTGTTCTTATCACCAAACCCATAGGGGGACTTTGTATTTTCATTAACTTTTGTGACCTTAACCTTGCTTACCTAAAGGATGACTTTCCTTTGCTAAACATTGACCAATTTATTGATCTTACAACTAGCCACAAGATGTTATTTCTCATGGATAGTTTCTCAAGATATAATCAGATCTTGATTTCCCCTAAAGATTAGCATAAAACTTCCTTTATCACTCCATGGGGAACCTTATTTTATAGGGTCATGCCTTTTGGTTATAAGAACACTGAAATAACATATCAACATGCCATGACCTATATCTTTCATTATCTCATCCATAATATTATAGAGGACTATGTGGATGATCTCCTTGGAAAATCTAAACATTGCACGGATCACTTAGCCATTATCACAATCATCTTTGATTGGCTAATCCATTATCATGTTAGGCTTAACCCCAAAAAATGTATTTTTGGGGTCTTATCTAGAAATATTATTAGCTTTATCATCTCTCTTTAAGGAATCAAAGTGGACCTTATCTAAGTCAAAGCCATCTTGGAAATGCCTCCTCCTAATAACCTTAAGAAACTCTTCAGCCTGTAGGGAAAGCTCTAATCTATCCATCACTTCATATTATATTTATCAGATAGATGTCAACCCTTTCACCATCTCCCCTAGAAAGACACCTATTTTAAGTGGACCAAGGACTATCAACAAGCATTTGATTTATTTAAGGAGTACCTTCTCTCTCCACCTATCCTTATCCCTCTTAGGGAAGACTAGCCCTTTTACCTTTATATATCCACCATGGACCATTCCTTAGGGGTAATGCTCGCTCACCGTGATGAATATAACAAAGAACAAGTTGTCTACTACATTAGTTGTACACTTATAGAATATGAGACATAGTATACCCATCTGGAGAAACTCTACCTCACCTTAGTATTTTTAGCCTCCAAACTCCATCACTATCTTCTTAATCACAAAACTTATGTCATCACTAACACTGACCCACTCAAGTACATACACTCTAAACCATACTAAATCAATGTATAGTTAAATGAATTATGCTCATAGCTTAGTTTGATCTTGAGTTCCTTCATCAAAATTTAATTAAAGGGTAGGTCATCACTGATCAATTGACTGAAGCTCCTCTATCGAACATTCAACCACTTCCTCTTTCCTTTCCAGATGAGTCCATTACAACTCTTTCTTAGGAGGAGCCCACCTACCAAATGACCATATTTTTTATGGATCTAAATGCCAACATGGAGGGAGCACCAAATTTATTCACATCCCCCTTAATGGTGAATCTCTTCCCCTTTCCTTTAAAGTTAACTTTAAATGTACCAACAACATAGCTGAGTATGAATCCCTAGTCATAGGTCACCAAACCACGTTAACCTTGGGAGTTAAGATAATTAGTGTCTTTGGTGATTACCAAATTATGGTTAACTAGGTTAATGGATCTTATCAATGTAATAATGATGTCTTACTAACTTAAAAATAACCCTTAGATGTACTTTTAACATCATTCAATCATTATCTTATCCAATCATTTCCATGATCTTTTAACAAATTCATGGACACAATGGTTTCCCTTGCTTCCCAAATCCCATCTCAACCTCATAACTCTAAAATATTTATAACCATTCATCCTTTTATCACACCCTCATATATTATTTCTAACCTGCCTACCATTTGTAGTGTGGAAGCATCTCCTTCCAACATTTGGTACAACCAAACTTTTAACTACCTTAACCTCAGCATTGTTCTTCCCAACCTTTCGAGGAATGCCCAAAGAGCCTTTTTTCAAAGTACCTCTCATTACATCATACTAGGGGGAATCCCTTACAAACAAGGATTTGATGAGCTCCATCTCTATTGTTTGCATAGCCATGAAGCTTCCTATGCTATCAAATAAATACATGATGGAATCTATGGGTGACACTTTAGTGGTCTATCCATACCTAAATGTATCCTTTGCTTGGGATACTATTTTCCCACCCTCAATTAGGATTATTGTGATTATGTAAATAAGTATGTCAAATTTCAATAACATGTTAATTTATGTCATGCACCTACCCATGGCCTTTGAGTATCCAAAGACTATTCACCCTTTTCATAATAGGGTCTCAGCCTTATTGGGGAAATCAATCCTCATTTTTCACAATGATACCAATCCATCATTACCACTACTGAGTATTTATCCAAGTGGGTGGAAGCCATTCCTCTTATCTTGACCAAAGCCAAAAATATTATTGACTTCATCAATCACCATAGCATCTACTACTTCAGTGTTCCTTAGAAGATCATCAATGATAATGGAAAATCATTTAAAAATAAGAAATTCCAAGGTCTTTGCTATGATTTTTGCATTAAGTTGATATTTTATTCACTCTATCACCCAGAAGAAAATGGATAGGTGGAAGCCTCTAAAAACACCCTCAACAAAATGTTAACCAAAGTGTAAGTGCTTCAAGTTGGGATTGGCACTTGTACATCCCTTTCTCTTTATGGGCCTATTGCATTAGCATTCAAACCTCTACAAGTGCTACCCCTTTATCTCTAGTCTTCAGAGTAGAGGTAGTCTTGCCTCTTGAAGTTCAAATCCCCTTTACTTGTATATCTTTGCAAAAAATCCTTTTTGAGAGCGATTATCATTAGGAATATCTTTCATGACTTAAAATCCTTGATGAACATCACCTCATAACACATAACCATCTTCATGTCTATCAATAATACATCTAATGTGCTTAAAAAAAACACTTGAAAGAGTAATAATTCAATATCAGAGACCTCATCCTTAAGGAAAACCAACATGTAACTAATATGGAAAAAATTAAAAGAGGCAAGTTTGATTTCAATTTTTTTGGACCCTACATCATTACCCATAAGTATCAATTAGGATCTAATCATTTGTCTTCTCTTGAAGCCAAAACAAAACTTGAGCTTCTAAATTCTTCGCATTTTCATCCTTTCTTTTGTTAAAGCAGGATCACATTCACCTTTGTGTTTAACTTCAACTCATCCCTTGGTTTATGAGATTTTTACTTTCCTTACGCATTCACCCTATTCTTCTTAGGGACAATTGATTATAATATAGGACCATGTGATTATCCATCATAGTCATAGCCTAATTTTAAGCATGGATACCATGGCTCTAGCCATTACATGGTTTTCATGAATACTTTTCATCTCTAATCAAAT
Organism: Torreya grandis; assembly: GCA_037957365.1. NCBI lineage: Eukaryota > Viridiplantae > Streptophyta > Pinopsida > Cupressales > Taxaceae > Torreya > Torreya grandis. The sequence goes on along the minus strand of JARHVA010003478.1, from coordinate 1,761,057 downwards.
GAAATCTCATGATCAGTTGTCTCTCATACCACTTTCCTTCATCTATAATTCACCTTTGATGATAAAAGTCTTGTCTCCATAAAAGTAAACTGCTAAGCCTAAATAAACTTGTCCATGTCTAAACCTAGCATTACAAATCAAATTGGGATACCAAAATATCACTTGGGTCCATATATCTAACATTACAAATTGCTCCCTTGAAGGACAGTTTCCCAACAACCAAATTGCTTGAAGGTAGACTACCCCCTTGAAGGATAGATATAAAAATATAACTTTGGACCACTCCCTTGAAGGATGGCTAGGTTAAGTTTGTCAAAAAAATCATTTGAAGCTTCCCACATTGATTAGCTTCACCAATGTATCAAAACAACAAAAGAAAAAATAGCTCTATGTCAAATTCTAAGTAAGTAATCTGCAATAGGATTTTATCTATGGAATTATTAGACATCCTGCATTGATTAGTCTACACATTATATTAAGACATGGAATTATCTATTACGGTTCTTTAGTCACCTATAGAAGGGGAAAGATCACCCACACTAGGTTACCATATCACCCATTTCCCATTCAACCTTCTACCTGTCACTTAATTTCCCTCCATACCCTCTCTCAAATCAAGGGATTATGAGTTTACTTGACACAAACTGATCAAGATACCTTATTTTTAAATCAAAGCATGCTCATGTAAAGCATTTAAAAGGATTATTTTTATTAATTCCATCTAACTTCAATTTTGTTAGGCCCTTACCAATGAACACATCATGCCTTTTTCTTACCCTCTATTCATTAGTTCATGTAGACATAGGTCTCATGCTTCTTCTATCTTTTCCAAATTTAATGGGTTATCTAAACCTAATTTATGTGCTTTAATTATATCCCCATATCACATACCATATCAACACATTCCAAACATCATTCTCATCAATGCAATAATCCATATACATTATAACATTCTGATCCATGTCCATAAATCATATCCTATCTATGAAAAAAACATCAAAACCATAAAACATCAACAATCACATCACAACCTCATTATCATTAGAGAAATAATCATTTATCATAGCATAAACAACATAAACCATATCATATCAATAAACATCATAGACTATGTCATATCGCTACTTCCCATAAACATAACAACATTTCAAAACATCGACACATCACATCTTAAACAACCATGACTAAATCATCTATCACATATCCATACTCCTATCATCATGTAAAATCCTCTCTATGAACCACATCATCATATAATCACATGTCATCAAACAAACCATAATCAAAACCATTAATCACACATCCACGATCATATCTATGTACCAACACATCATCTAATATGTATAAGCTCAAACATCACCTACACTATACACATTAAAATATTCCTCATAAAAACAAATGTCTCATCATAATCATGTTTCAATTACTTCATCACATCATCATAGAACATAATAAAATCATCCATGATCATCAACAATCACATCCTTCAATGAAAAACATCACATGCCTAGAACTACGAGTCTACATATCATCTCATAGAGCATGGGGCATGAACAACCAATCATTTGATCATAGAAAAACATAACTAAACTAATGAACCATAAATTTCATAAGCATCATCCATAAATATTTGAAAATATCAAATAAACATAACAACCATAAACATCATTAAACATCCATAATCATCATAAGACCTCATCATCATATACATCATAATAAACATAATACATGTCAATGAGTATACAATCCTCACCAAGAAATACATTTAATAATTTATAACTCTCTCTCTCTCTCATATATATCTCACATCATTGACATGAAAGATAGTATCAAAATCATAAACATATACATAATAAATCTCATATATCAGGTCCCTAGGGCACCACTACTGTTAGCCCCATCTGCACCTACACCTATACTAACATTTGGTGGTAGTCCCCCCGATCTCCCTACCTAACCCATTATAGAGGCCAACTATATTGGAGTAGCTATAGATGGATCACCTACTAAGTTGGCCCTTTACTCTCCATATCAGAGCTCCAATGGTAACTATGCCAACACTATCACCTCATAGTATCTCAACACCTCAATTATAGCTAAGTATAGTATCCTCAAAACCATATCACGTGGTCCTCCTACTAGTGTTAAGGCCACTCCTACCCTCTATCTCAAGGTATCTCTCTCTTGGGTCACTAAACCAAGAGAGATACTCACTCATCTCACTCTCCTATCAAGGTCACCACTTAACCCTATAAAGTGACCACCTATCCCTATAAGCATGTGATTTGGGCGTATACCACTACAAGTGTTGGCTATGCCTATCCATCTTGGTTACCACCCTATATTAGTGCCCTAGTAGGATCCACATCCATGGGCTACTGGCCCCCATCACCCCATCCAAAATTAACCACTACATATTGGGCATGATACCATGCTACATAACCATTCACAACACTAACATCATCTATGGTAGCTCTCACTAATATCTCCTCATGGTCTAGTACAATATAGTGTGGTTGCATGTCTAGGAGAAAGAAATATACATCCTCCCTCCTATATCTCAATAAATCTAGTGGAATCCCCTACATTAGACCAAACTAAATTCAAACTTGGTTGAATGGGATCCACTCAGTCTCACCATCTTGCCTCCCATATATCTATCTCCAGCTCTAAAGTGACAAAGTGTGATAACTATATTAGACCCACCTTGGACAACCCACATATGGAATCCACACTATGTCACCCACCACCAAACCCTCTAAAGTATCCCTACACTAATCAATGTCCATAGCACCACCACCAACCCTTATCAATGCATAATATCCTCTCCATCTCATGAAACCCACTTTGTAGTCCATTAACACATAGCCATCCCATGGTAGCCCCAAAGGTCTCACCACCTAAATATTCTCATATACCCAATAATGGATAACAAAGCTAATATTAATCCCATATCACCTATGTGCTCTAAATGCCTAAAGCTCCCTATAGATCTAGACTAGTAACATTAAGACCCACTCACACCATTCCAACTTAGCAAGCTCAAATGTTAAATACCAAAATACACTAACTCCAGAGCATAAACAATAGTGATCAAAATGTTAAAAGGTAAAAATCATTTTGCATTTTTACTTTTTATGTCTCAAAATTTTAGGGTTTTTACTTGATCATCAATGGTTAGCTTGACCATAGATAGTCAACCCTTAAAACCCCTGACCATTGATGATTAGGGTCCCCCACATTTTCAAAAATTTAAGTCCCTAACCTGGGTACTTGCTTTTGGAAATCACCTAATCTCCACCCCACCAAAACTTGAACTTTTAAATATTACCCTTCTTCAACCAATTATTTGACCATGTCTACCTCAATGTTGGTCATTTTTTACAAGCACTATTCACTTATTTTACAATGACTTTGCTTGGCCATTTTGACCACACCAACCAACCTTTCCATGTTGAAATTTTTCACATTTACACCACCTCATGTGCCGCTAGACCATTTATGTTTTTCAAGGGAGCACTTCCTCCCTCAGATGCCTATGAGAAACATCGACCCTATCTAGATGGCTTGATAGGAATGACCCAAACAGCTATGAACCACATTATGGACTGATTACCCCTATTATATGTCTTTCTAATACCAACCTTATTTTTACCAACATTGGTAGCTTTAGTCTTTGTATGATCTTGACTATTACACTTAGTCATATTTTGTGTAGGTGTTTGCATTTTTCATGCCCAGCCCTTTTTATCACCCACTTTGTGACTCCCCATCTACTACTTATCAAACCTTGACCCAATTTTATTTTCACTTTATCAAATCCTAGTTTCAGGGGGAACACCTCTTCCCATACTCAAAACAATCAGACCTTGATCAGTAATCCATTTTTTTTTACAACTTGTTAATTCAAAGCTACATAACAAAAACGGGCAAAATATAGACACTCAAAAACTGCACATGACAATTTTATATGTTGAAACACCTTGGACCCCTACCCGATCCTAAAACTAGTTGATCACCTAGTGAACTAAGCTAATAGGTACACCCATTTAAAAACACATCTTGTGTCAACCCCTTTTTAAAACTTATATTAACCCATTTTTCTCTAAGCACTTGACCACTGACATTCAGCCTAACTATCAATGGTTATCTTGACCATCGATGGTCAGGTCTTTAACCTTATTGAAAATCATTACCAATTGTGTATGAGATAAGCATGGCAAAAATTAGTATGTCCACCTTATGTGATTCTAACCAACTATAAAGAATCATAAATAACAACTTGATCTTCCCATTTAATTATCAAATTCCTCCCATCTAATTAGAAACTTCATCTTATAAAAGGAGAAGAGTAGGAGGTGAATAAGGATCCATGTCCAATCTATCAAATATTATTGCACATAGGCATCCAACCTTCCTTCAAAAATCATTTAGTAGTAATGGATATCTAAACCTCTATCTAAATTTTTCTTGAGGCCAAAGTACTATCACCCTGGCCAAATTTCTCTAGCCTTCCATCATTAGTAATCTAGTAAGTTATAGGTAACTTCATACTTATTTCTTTGTTTTATTCTATTTCTAACCCATATGACCTAATCAAACTTATCTCCTAGCTTCTCATCTCTAATCAGAACCATATTCAAATCCCTACTTAACCATTTATCCAATCTATAATTCCTTTTTTTAATCACTTCTAGAAACACATGGGCAACCATCGATGGTTAGCCCAACTATCGATGGTCACCTCAACCATCGATGGTTACCCAATAGTTGATGGCCAACCCAACCACAGATGGTTCACATAACCATCAATGGTCACTATGGTAGAAAATAATATCAAGATATTTTCAGCCCCTTAACCCCAATCAAACTTTGCTTTCTATTTTCCTACATGTTCACAGGGCCTTCCCTAATTTTCTAAACTTAATCCCAACTATCTTAGCATGAGTATTGACCATTTTTGCTATATTTAGTCTTTTTATTTGAATAATCACTTTAATTTCTTCTTATTTCATGCATTTAATTTCATGTTATTTAATTAAAGTATTCTTTCTTTTCATTTATATCAAATTAATTGTTATTAATAGTGGATTGACAACCTCCTAACAAGCATATACTTCTTGGATCTAACTCACACTAGGCAGTCCACTCAACTATCTTGCTAACAACCCATTTTATAGTGTATTTCTTATCTATAAGTTATTATTTTCAAGCCAAAGAGGAGTTCCCATTATCATCTAGATCACACATGCACTTTTATCAGGTATTCCTTTACACACCCCTTTTACTAGTCTCTTACTTGCTTCCAAATTAAGAAATCAGCTAAAAATAAGAGAAATAATCCCTAATATTATACTTGATTTTGGAAGCACAACCAATATGATCCCTCGGTCAACATGGGAAGATATTGGATAATCAACTCTCAATTATAAGTAGTAACACTAAGTCATGGACTACAAGAGGTTAGAACATATTGGTCATCTGGAAGATGTGGAAATCAAATTTGTTGACCAAAATTTTGAGGTGAATTCAAATTAATCGACATGAGGACTAATGAAAAACACTACCCTATTTTTATTAGTAAGAAGTGGGAATATGATGGTTATATGACCATTTTTTAAAGTGTGAAATCAATTAGAGTTACATAAAGGGGTTGAAATTAGTATTAAACATCTCAATAAAGATGAGAGTAACCCATACATCATACCCAAAGAGATAAATTCACCTTATGACCATGGAGATAATAGTTGGTTCAAAGTGGGAACAAAATATAAGCGTAAATCATTGCAAGATGTAGAGTATCAAATTTTCCATATAGAAATTGAGCCTTAACAATAAGTATAAAAAATATAAATTTTTTTATCTAGACCTATGATAACAAAGGCATAAATTCTATAGTTCCACATAGGATAATGTAAGTCACCTTTTGTGTAATAACCAACAAGGTCTGAAGTATATTTAATATATCATGTAAGTACGACATACAAGTATTACACCAAAAATAATTAGGAAGGTGTTATATCATGGGAAGTTGTGTGTTATCTTAACATGGATTAAGATACTCATATGCTAAATTGGGTAAGAGGATACCATGAGGTGACACCAATACAAATTATTTTCACTATAGATCAAAAATCACCTCAATATTTTTTAACTGATGATTTAGGCCAATTTATTCCTAGATGAGAGAAACATATTTCAAATATAGATCAGTAAGTTAGGCATTGAATTATGATCTAAAAGGCACTACTACAACATGGTGGGAAGTACATAAGTCAAATCATGTACACTAGGATTTTTTTTGAATTGTTACAATCTCAATTTCAAATAGAAGCTACCATCACAAATTAATGGTCATTTTTATTGGAAGGAAAATGTCCATAAATGCATATCCATAAATGAGTAGATGTGTGGTCTTTAGGGATTATAACCTAGATACTGAGTGAATGTGTTCAATAATACTTTAACACCTATTCCAACAACATGATATATGTATCAAGAGCATAAAAGGGAGACTAAAAATTGGTTACATGTCTATCAAGACTTTCTTTAAATATTTGTCTTTGAAGACAAGAAACCTATAGTACAAAAATCCATTTAGAAGCTAAAGATATTTTTATGCGATGGTTGAGCAAAGAATCTTAGTAGTACATAGGACTACCCTTCGTAGGAAGAAGCAACTAAGGACTTTTACATAAATCTTCAAAACTAAAAGGCTAATAAATAGAAATAGCATTATTTGATAAAACCTTGTAATGGAATCTATGATAATGTGTAACATGATTTATCTAATGATAGTGATGAAGACTTGGATTTGAATATTTTTTTGAACTTGAGTGGTCAATAGAGGATCCTAGAGCCAAAATCAAAGTCCAAATCAAAGATCATCATCTATGAAATCTTAATATTCAAGAGAAAGAAGGATAGAGAACATTACAAGAAATGATTTCAAGTGACTCAAATAAAATATACCAAGAGCCATTAAATAAATTTTTAGGGAATATTGGGATAGAGTTTGAGCCTAAACTTGTGATTTTAGGTGACTACTAGATGCAAAATGAGATTTTAGAAGGACTACAACTATTGTGAGATTATTAGGATGTATTTCCAATAAATATTTTATAAGTAACATGTGTATACCCTTCATTGAGGGAGATCCACATAGAACTAAGGGAGTGCACATGACCTATGAAAAAATACACATATAGATTAAACCCCAAAATGAAACCAAAGGTAAAATCTAAAGTGGATTAGATGTAAGAAGCAAGCATTATATATATATATATATATATATATATATGTATATATATGTATATATATGTATATATGTATATATATGTATATATATGTATATATATGTATATGTATATATGTATATATATGTATATGTATATATGTATATATATATATATATATATATATATATATATATATATGTATATATGTATGTATATATGTATGTATATATATATGTATGTATATATGTATATATGTACGTATGTATATATGTGTGTGTGTGTGTATCTATATATATATATATATATATAGTGTAAAAATTAGACTAGGTTATCTCAATGGTGGTGTAGCCTAATGTTTTTGGATAAATCAAAGTATGAGGGGACTATTGTGCAATAAATTATTTTTAAATTAATGATACATTACCAATTCACATTAACATATGAAATCTTCAATTTAGTCATATGACATGAATTATATTCCTTTATATATGGATTCAATGTCCACCATCATATCCCAATCACAATAAAAGATCAAGCTCAAACCACATTTGAAATGCAATGGGGATATTTTGTATAAAAGGTAATGTATTTTGGATTGAATAATTCTCATGTTGTGTTCTCTAGGGCTATGGTCTCCACATTTAAATTCTTCATCCATGATTTATTAGAAGTCTATCAATATGATTAGCTTATTTTTTATTTAATTAGGGAACAACTATCTAGGTTAGGGTTGATTTTGAAACACTGTTGAGCTTTATGTATTGTGTTGAACCTAAAGAATTGTTTTTTATTTACACTTTTTTGTCTTTATGGATCATATTATATGAAGTGATGGGATTTTCATTGACCAATCCAAAATTATAGTTATTTTAGGTATGCCACTTCCTACAAGCTCTTAAATGGTATGATAATTATTGAATCATACAAGATACTATGAAAATCTCATAAAAGGATACATAGCTATATTTGATCCTATGGAGAAACTAATGCACAAAGTTACCATGTTCAAATGGACATATGAGTGCCAAACAACATTTGTGGATCTAAATCATAGGTTGGTAATAGGTCCCATATTTCTCTTTCCCAACTAGAGAAAACCAAATCATGTTCATGTAGATACTTTAATAACTTTGGTAGGAGTTGTTTTAGCACATCTAGGGGATGAAGGATTAGGATATCCCATTCATTTTAAAAGCTAAAATTCTTATCTAAAAAAAAAAAAAATTACACAATTGCATAACAAGAATCCCTATTAATGGTGTTCACACTCCATAATTTTAGACACTACCTTCTAGAAACACCATTTAAATTTTTTATTAATCACCAAGATTTGAGATATTAGGTAAATAAGCCCATGTTAGGAGGGAGGCTACCTAGGTGGATAATGTTGTTGTTGACCTTTTCAATCACCATTATTTTCATCATTGAGCATGTTTAAGTTCATAATGTCTTTCAAGTTATTGTCATCCTTTAATTAGTTTCAATATGCCTAGTAAAGTCACATTAAGGTCATATTGATATTTTCCCTAGTCTATGAGGGTAATTGCAAAAGTTAAACATTTTTTGTGCCCTCTTAGTATGTTTTAAGCCCAATTTTACAAAATTTAAGGTATTTTTGAAAAAATTAAGGTTTATTTTATTGTATATCTCCAATACATGTATTCCATATAGATTCTTAGTTAAGTTTTGGTCTTCATTACCACTTCTTGGTTGGCCATCTCATACTTATAAGCATTTCAAGGCATGGGTGAAGGAAATACAAGGAAAATTTGAAATTTAAGAAGAATGGAACATATGTGGAAGTGGAGAATAAGTTTCATTCCCTAAATCAAGGATTTGGAGGTGACATGTATTCATATACAACATATTTGAAGATTCTTTTGGTACTTTAACATATATGTAAGGATGTATGTTTAGTTTTCATGCATTTTCAAAGGCAAAAAAATAGATTTTTAATTGGTTTACATTTGTGGTAAGTATGATTCATATATTTTCCATATTAATATATGTTTCTTAGCCATTATCCAACTATTAAGGACTCAAAAAATGCTTGAAATATGCTAAGACAGCTTAAATCTATCTCAAAATTGTTTTTTCAAGCTTAAAATTGCCACAAATCTAACATGATATCTTGATGGAGAGGTTTCATGGATAATAATGATTGATGGGAAGGTTTAATATGATGTTTTAATCCTATTTCATGGTGTTTAGTCTCAAAATGAAATTTGGATCTTTATGAACAATTATTAAGAAGCAATATTGCTCCAAAACTCTTTAAAACCCTATTTAGAGATCGTGATATTATAAATTTGAAATTTTGAAGTGTTTTAAAGATTTATAAATCACGAATAATTATTTTTATTCCTTATAAATGATATAAATAAACCTAAAACTAAGTTATAATAACCAACAAAGGTTTTATACCTAAAAAATGGACCTGGATGATTCAATATGCATGAGTAATGAGTACATACAGGCTTGTAGACCTAAAAATCCAATTTTGTAGTGTTTTCAAAATTGAAAATGAAATTTAAATGATTTTAATATGTATATTGGGTCCATACATTCCTTTAAAAAAATAATTATCTCTTTAACCATGTATATCTCAAAATATAAAAAAATTACTAATCTGGAATGCTTGTTGACCTGAGACATCCTAGGTGCACAAAAAGTGCATATCTTGACTTATCAAGCTCTAAAACATATTAAATTTGAAATATATTTAGTTTAAATATTTAAAATATTTTATTTATGGTCTCTTGTATTTATATTACATGAGGAGAGATAAAATTCAAAATTACAAACCTATACATGCAAAAGTATTGAAAATTAGTTCTCATGAATGTTAAAAGTGCTAGAACTCAAGTTCTATTGATCCAAATGCCTTGAAACTAAGTGTGTAGTTGTTAAAATTATTTATAAATGTAATAAAGTAATTTTAAATATTTTTATTCCATTCTTAAAGTATTTATAAATCATAAGGTTCAGTTAGGTCTTGCCACCCTAAGGCATCCTAGGTCTACAAAAAAGTGCAAAACTTGAGTTCTAGAGCAAGATAAAACATATGAAATTTAAAATGAATGTGGGGGTAAATACTTTTAAAAAATTGGTGGTGTTATAATTTAAAAAAATTACCTTAGATATATAAAATTCAAAATTACAGACCTGTACATGTAAAAGTATTGAAAACTAGTTCTCAAGAAGGCTAAAAGTGCTAGAACTCAAGTTCCATTGATCCAAATGAATTGAAAATTTATGCATGTGTTACAATGTTGTATAAATGTAATAATTTAAAAAATAAATTTGGGTTCCATTCATGGATTATTTAATAATCATAAAGTTAATGCAAGTCTTGTTGAGAAACCTAATTGGGCTATCATGGAGATTGTCTTAACAATGACAATCCATTGAGTTTGTATGTAAGATAATAAACATTGATTTACAACACTAGGATATTGATAACATGTATAATTAAATAATTTAATTATATATATATATATATATATATATCTCAATATCTTCTCAAGCACTAATGGAGCTCACACCTACAATTCTAAACTAAGTCACCCTCAAGAACCATGGACATTGTGCGATGTTTCAAAGTAGTTGATATCAAGTATATGTTTCAAGATCTAAATTTTAATTAGATTGTTTTAGGTCTTAAATCATGCTTATGTAAATTTAAATCTAAGATAATAATGTGAACATATTCAAGAATATCATCAAATGAGGAACTAAAATTATGCATTATCAATATACCATCATAATTGTCATTAAATACAAGACCTCAACAACATCAAGAAGACTAATACTCTAGTTATACAACACTATTAGGAGTTATTTTAAATCAAAGATAGTTTAAATAAATATTCAAGGTTGGAATTAGTCATCAATAATATCAAGAATACCATTTCTCCCCTCTATGCTAAAATCAATGAGAAAATGTCAAGTCAACAACAATATGTATTAAAACTCCCCTCACAAGGTGGAGATTCATAATGAAATATTAGAGGAGTTGGTGAAGGATAAGTCAAGTTTTAAATTATAAGATACAACTATCCACCAAAATATGTCAACATTTCTTGATCTTTAACAACTTCAAGCCTCAAACAAGGACTTTTACCCCACCTCTTAACATGGAGACCTTCAAGCAAGTGTTAGTATGGTGGAGAAGAGAATAAGACATGTATTAATGTTAAACTTCAGATATTTTTAGTTTTCATCCTTACTAAGGACATTAATGAAAAGATTTCATGCTTGTCCCCTCACTAAAGGCTCCTTTAACTATATATACTTGAAATTTCTTAGTAATTTGATATACTTCTAGCTAGTTGTGGCTCATCCTTACCAAATTTTAGACTTTTAAACACCTTATTAAGTAATAAAGAACTAATTTTAACCAATTTCCACCTAAATCTGGCCACTGATAACCTCCAATTAGACTTTTGACCAATTTCCACCCAAAATACACAATTTGGCCTAAAAACACTAAAACATGCTAAATGATGTGAAATTAATATATTCAAGTGTTGATTCTTACCAGGGTATCATAAAATGGGGTGATGCAATTTTTGGGCAAACTAACCTTGATCAGATCATTTCAAGTCAAAATGCCAATTTTGCATATAGGTGCTCTGGATTGCTCTTCCATATCAAATATTTTACATAAGACATGTGCCTTTGTTATTTACTATTGGCAACATCCTAAATGGGATAATGGATCCAAAACATCTAACATTTCCTTCCAATTCTAATCCAATCAAATTTTAGACCAATAATAAGGCATTCTAATCAATTTGAATAATTTGTGCACAAAGTGTTTAATCATGTTGAAGAGATAACTAACCCAAATCAATGCCTAATTAACAATTCAATGGAAACTTATTGAATAGTTTGTTTTGGAAATTAATATTAAATATCTACATCATCAGGTGACATCATTTTTTGAGAAGACATCCCTAGGCCATAAATGCCACAAATATCAAGATTCATGCCCTCCATACGTCATCAATGCCTTCCATGATGCCCTCCATGCCTCTTAATTTTTCCTTCTTACAATTTCATGATGAGGATAATTATAAACTTAATTCCAAAAATTGAATTAATCTTCAACCACACATCTCAATATGATGATGGATGGTTCAGGTTGATTCTAGACATTTAAAAAAATCTATAAATAGAGAGGTCATAAACATCATTTCTAAGTTATTTTAGTGAAAAGTTATTATGATCAAATATATTGAAAAGACATGATTATGCAAAGTTATAATGCCAAATTGATTCCAATACAAGCCAAGCCACAAGCCAAAGGTGCCAAGGAGAGATGGAGGTAGTCAAGCTTTCATTGCCAAGGACTTCATGAGCACAAGCCGAGCAAGCCACCATTACAAAGGTATTTGGAGCATCCAAGGAAGGTGAAAGAATTCTTGTGTTTGATTCCTTGATTTTTAGTTGTGTTTGTCATTTGTTTTTGTTAACTAAGCTCTCCCTAGTGTCTAAGCCTATATATGTTATGTTATTAGTGTGTTTATTTCATTTTGTTTGTCATTTTGAAACTAACACCATACTAACCATCCTCTCTTGATTCAAATTCATAGATCACATAATGGCACACCTGATGGGACTAGATGCATCTTACACCTGAAGGAGATCATTTTAAAACTCAAATATTTATTTGGGCCCTTAAAACTCTTGCAAATTGATTTTATAACTTTATTTTACCATTTTTATTTGCCACAGTTTTACACAATAGCTAATGTCAATAAGTAAGACCGACTCAATTACATAGCTTAACTGATGTCAATTAGCAAAACTGACATCGGTTAGATCTTGGCTATCCAAAGTAATCATTATCAGTTGTATATAATTGACGTCAGTCATTGTGATTTTCCAAAAACATAGCCCTGAGAGCTATTTTTCCAAAGTTGATTATTTCAAACCAAAAATATCTTAAAAGCTAAAGGACAAGCTAACATTTTACTATAGGACCAATCTTGATATTTTCTCAAAACATGTTTAGATTACCTTTTGAATTCTTAAATTCAATTAGAAACCTTTTTTTGGTATTTAACAAAGAATTTAGATGTTTTTGGTGAATGTTTTCAAAGTTTGCAACTAAGACCAAGGGGTCAAATGAACATCACCAAATCTTTAATTTGGGCTTAAAACTGAACTCACCTTTTAAAAAAATATATATATTTACTTATTTGTTTAGATTAGATTTTTTTGGAAAAACAAGGGATGTTGCATGTATGTTCTTCCATTTGTACCCTATAGGGAACCCTTAGAATAGAAAATGCCATTCCTGTTACAAAAATCCTAATCCAAGGCTTAGAAATAATTTCATCTAAAGCACTCCCCAAAAACTCATCAAAGTTTGGGTGACCTTGAAAATGACCCTAAAGTCTTTTTATTAGTCTTTTATTTTTATGCAAACTTGGCTTATGAGGGCAACTTCATCACCTCCCGCAAGTTATTTAGGGAATATTTAACTCAGGGTTTCATCTCCCGACATTGACTTCATTTGGATCCTTTAGATTTGCACATGGGATGTAGTGGCACTTTGGACATCACACTATATTGAGTGAATAATAGGATTTAGTGGTTGCAAAAATGACTAGATATTTTTCCAACAAGCCAAGTGATACAGACCTAAAATCTATGATTTTATTTAACATTGTTTGGCATGAAAGTCATTATGTAATGGATTCCCCTAGATCATTAAAAAACTTGGTAGATATTAGAAAAATCCCCACTTATCATAGAAGTATTATTGGTGCAAGGTGTGCCTAAAGGTCCATGTCACATTATTGTCATTTGAGAGAAGGGGGGTGTAAAAACCCTACTATATAATGCGCATTTACTTTTGGATGAACACTTAAAAACCTCTCAAATGATGTATATTGATGGATCCCAACAATACCAAACAACCTGTCAGTTTAGGATCTAATAGAGATTAATTCATTGGTCTTATCCTAGTTTAAAGTCTTATTTGGGTCAAAACTTGGTGTAAACAAACAACCTAAAAAAAACACATTGTCCAAATTTTTCTTTGAACAAAGAGGTGTTATGCTACCCACGTAAGATTATCAATTTTCCATTGTTCAAAAATTTATCAAAAGCTTGAGAGTCATATCATCCACCTTGGCATAGTTATACTACCCAATTGAGTTTATACCTTTACCAAAGTTGTTTAAGTCCTTCACTTATAATCTAAATTGAGAATTGCACCTTTACTAGTTCATAGGTTTGATGTGTTAAGTGGGTTTTCCATTTTCACTAAACTTGAGGGAACTTAGGTTTAATTTCCAATTTGGGTTTAAGGTTGTTTAAGACTCATAATAATTGTCATCACTTGATAGACATAAGCCACTTTGTGCTAAACATTTGCACTTTGAGTCTATGCATCATAACATTTTGAGTCAAGAAAGGTAGTGTTATGTTGTCAAAATTGTGGGAAAATGTCTTTGCCATAGAGAGTTTTTGGGAATTTTTTTTTTGACACACCTCTTGGGTAGTATAGCACCATCACACTACCAAAACATTTCAAATATTGTTTTATAAGCCCTCTTACATAACATTCTAAATTTGTTCCTAAATTTTTAGACCAATCTGAGTACACTTTTGTCATCCTTTATCTAAAACATAGTTATACTATTCACCTTTATCTAAGATTATTTGTCAAAAGAACCAAGTTTTATACCATTATTTATGATAAAATAAGCTATTCATAAAGTACCTTTTGTTTCATACCTTATACCAAGTTGATCAAGTTCATGTCCAAGAATCAAATGACTGGTGTTTGTTAGAAGTGTTTCAAATCCATTAGATTAAAACTTTCATCTATTTTTAAAGTCTAGCTTTTGATTCTGTTTGGCCAAGAGTCCTAGTAAAAGCCTTGTTTGATCCTAGCTTTTGACACCATGTTTAGCCAAAAGACCTAGAAATATTTAAATTCCTAGATTAGACTGATTTGAAACACTTCAACCTTAGAATTTGACATTTTGATTTCTAGTTAATTTGCTTGCTTATGTTTGTGTGAACAGTCAAATGTTAGATACTTTGTGCTAGCTTGTTTCCTCACAGATCTTTGCATAAAATTTTTGATCCTTTTTAAAAATCTAGACCAAGTTGAAACATCATTTGTTTTAGATTTTGTCCTTTTTAGAGTTTGTAGAACTCTTTGAACTTTTATCGTAAAACATTGACTATGAATCCCAACATATATTCCTACACTCGTAGTGGACTCATGTACAACCTAGGGATTAGTAATGTAATTACATAGGAAGAAATGGTACAATACCCCTATAAAAATAATATTTCTTATGATATGTATTCTTATCCTTCTTATAATACTCAATCAAGGGCACAAAGCCAAAATCCATTAGCTAACTATCTAGTTAACACACCACCTTATTCAAAATAGGACTGAGAATAAACCATGCAATACCTAGCTATAATACCCATAGTGGATGAGCTAGTTCTTCAACAGTCATATTATACTAATATATCTTCCACGTATGATCCATTTTTATTTGAGTGACATTTTCCAGAAAATAATGACAAAATTTTGGTTAGAGCCACAGAGGTAGGGGCTAAGTTTCTAGCAAACTTCCCCCATGAAAATTTACCTAGTCTAGTAAGAGTACCCCATAATATCATTTTTGATCAACTAGCTTATTTTAGCAATCCTATGGCTCTAGTCCAAACAACATATCAAGACCTTAATATATCTAATTGAGGTAAAAACATCATGAAAGATCACTTTAACTAAATGCAGACAACATATCAAACCTACTGAAATTTAGCACATGATTTTAATTAGATGAACATGGTGAGTAAGAATCTTATTGACCTAGGTCCTTCAATAGGAGTGTTGATAAAGTTAAATGGATAAGATAATTTGAGTTCTAACCCATTCATATAGACTACTTTGATAGATAACTTGATGCATATGCCTATTATTGAAGAAGTGTCTTCGACCTCTACACTGAATAATGAGCCAAATGTAGTGTAAAATATGCAAACAACAACCAATCTTGATCAAAGTAGTAATAACACACAAACAACTAGCAAAAAACATGTGCCTATTGTTAATCCCATGAGTAGATCATCATATCAGGGAATAGGAGTTTCTACACCTTAGCCTCAACTAGTTGCTTCCTCAAGTGTACAACCTATAGAATTAGGTAATCAAATAAATGATAATGTCATGCCTAAATAATAGAGTATGATGAATACTCCTCCTCAATAAGTGACGAGTAGTATTCCAAAATAGTAGACATAGTCTAGTGTATCAATACAACATAGCATAAATACATTACCACCTCAATCAGGGGAAACTAATGTTCCACCTTGACAAATAATGATGAACATGCCTCTTCAGTCACAGACTAATATGCCAATTCAAAACCAAGCAATAACTAGTCAAAAACATGCAAATATTGGTCAGAGATAGATGCAAAATCTCTAAATTTCTTTCACTAGCTCATAGGAATTCATGTAATAAAGAGGTCTCCATGTTTCTCAAGTGCCTACTAGACAACCGTTGGTTTAAAATGTGCCAAAAATTCAAAGACAAAGTCTTGGTCCATAAGTTCCCACTGCACATCAAGGTTTGATTAGCTGATAACATGTCCCTTTTCAACCACAATAGGAATAATATAGTTATATCCCTCCATGCCAACCACAAAATCCTCCAAGTCAAACCTTTATCACCAACCCAAATCAAAATATTATGTAACTAATTGTGCAATTTCAAGTACATCCTAATTCATATATGAATATTCCTAGTCCATTCCTTAATTAAACTAATAGACCTCAATAGGTACCTCCATCATACCTTGGATAAAGTGTACCACTTGTGACCTCCCAACCATCTACCCAAACCAATTTTATCCCTCAAATCAATATTCCTTCTAGTTTCCCATCCCAAGAATTATAACAAATGAAGAATGCAATTGCTACTATTCAATTTGGGAAATAGACTAAAAATTTCAAACTGGATGACATATATTCCTATCCATTCAACATGGAGTATTTGTAGATACTATTTCCTTCAAGATACTAACCACCCAAATTCGACAAATATAAAGGGAAAGGTGACCCTAAGGCTTATTTGACCAAATTCTTTATTGCATGTCAACCAGTGGCATATAAAAACATATACCTTTTGCTATTGTTTCCAAGGAGCTTTTCTAGATAAGATTTGGAGTGGGTTTTAAAGTTACCCAAGATTTCAGTAATGGATTTTGATGATCTTTTTGATAAGTTTGTGTAGCACTTTTCCTATAATCTCGAGCATGGGGTTTCATTAGTGGACTTAATGCAAGCAAAGCAAAAGGATGGGGAGAGTTTTGTAAGTTATTTATAGTGATAGAGATCCTTTGTAAGTTATTTCACCCATAATTTACTAGATAAACAATTATCCACTGTGTTTACTAAAAATTTGCATAGTGAGATAGCTTATCATCTAGAACTACAATGTGTGCATACTTTCAAAGAGATCATTGATAAAGGTTTGTTGATTGATCAGGTGATAATTAATAAAGAAGTCATCAATATTAATTTAACTAATCAAAATCAAGGTACCAATCAGGGAAATGGCCAATATCAAGATTCTATTCAAGCATAAACATCGCAACAAATGCAAGCTAATAATCAATAAAGATCGAAGCAATTCAATCATAATAGGAATGTTGTGGGAAATGGAGTAACCAAATCCTATCATGTCCAAATGGTGAAAACATTATCTACACCACCTTTTTAGCTTACTCCTACCCAAAAACCTCTCTAACCAATTCCACAAGTACAACAACCAAAACTGGCACAATAAATATAACAGCTTTTACCATTACAAACTCCTCCTCCTAAGAGAACTGTGCTTACACATCATGTCTTTAGTGACCTAGGAAAACCTATTGAATATGTATTTTTCAAGCTCACTTCCACTAATTTGATTATTTGGCCTATACCAAAGAATTATCCACAAATCATTCCTTACCCTAATTGGTACCATGAAAATGAATTATGTGATTATCATCAGGTCAATGAGCATAATCTATGAAGATGTGTCCAAATTAAGCATTAAATTGAGAATATGTTAGAGAATGGGAAAATAACCTTGGATAATGGTGATTATACTTCTAATAAAACTCTTGGGATTTATCAAAACCCCTTTCCCTAACATAGTAATCAGTAATATCAAAATAATCAGCAACAAAAATAATGGCAAGTGTAGGAGAAAAATCAACAGTATCAAAATCAAAGGCCGAACCAATAGAATCAATAAAATCAATATCAAAACCCTCAATGATATAATAATGGATAAAAACAAGGTTATAATGGTAACAACCAACAAATCTATCATGTAATTTCACATGACTATAATAAGGTTGTAGGCCATATTATAGGGGGTAGTGTTAATACCATCTCTATTAATCTTAGACCAAGTACTAATCAGCCTAGACTATTACTAAACAATAATATTCAACCAAATTACATGAATAATCCTTTTTTGACTTGGGAGTGCATATAATTAAACCAACAAACTAGGACTTCCCCTTTTCGAACTTATATCGATAACTCATTCTTGCCATGTGACCACATACAAGTGCATCAACAATTGAGACTTGTCCTATCTGGTCCCACACCATTTCCAACATTGGTTAGCAATAATGGTCCAGTATTTAATCTCAATTATGAAATCACAACTTAGAGGTTTAAGATTACTATCCCAAGCCCACAACCATCTACCACTTTGCCTATCATCCAACCAACTATTTAGCCTCAGGATAAACCATTCACTACTGACCAAGACAAGATGTTTGATATTATGGAATAATTACAAAAGACACTAGCACAAATTTATATTTTATATTTAATGTGAATGCCAATAATTCAAAAGAACATCTTAAATGAGTTTTTAACCCAATCTACTATTGCTAGTGACATATCCCCTGATAAGTTTCAAGCTTTGGTTGGATACCTAGCTCCAACCCAACAAGTTACATTCAACCAAAGTGATATGTCTTCCCTTGGCCCACTCCATAACAATCCATTATACATATATGTTTATATAATATAGCATAAAGTGAAATGTGTCCTTATAGATAATGGATATGGCCTTAATATAGTGTCTTTAAAGCTCATCAAGCTTCTTGGATACATAATGATAGATCTCCAACTAGAAACAATAACTATTAAAGCCTATGATAATCAATAAAGAGAATCACAAGGCACCATAAGTTATCTAGTTATCATTGGGCCTTTAACTCATAATACACTTTACCATGTGCTTTATCTTGAGTTATCATACACTATACTTCTAGGTAGGCCTTGGTTACATGAGATTTGTGTAATCCCATTAATGCTGCACCAATGGATCAAGTTTTCCCACTCAGGGATAGAAGTGAATATTCTAAGAGATTTACACCCATATGAACACTGCAAGCATCTTGAGGATAAATTTCAAAGATATAATTATCAATATGACTTGAATCTAAGTTTTAATCAAGATAAAGGAAAGGCTATACTTATTGATCCTTTACTGAATAATTGCATAGATCCTAATACCTTGGATTCCCTTTCCCACATGCCACCACTTGAAGCTTCTAATCATTTCACCATTTTAGATAATAGACTGGGAGAGTACATGACTCATGATACATTTCATATTGCCAATCTTCCTTAGAATCCAAAAACCTTTGGGTGACCTAAAGTTATCCCACATATGGATTGGCAACAAAAGAATAAAGATAAGGGACTTGTCACTTTTGTACTAGAATCTAGCCTAGAACCCAACCCTCTTAAAGGGGATGAATCATGGTTATACAAAGACAACCAAGCTAATTGTTATAAAAATTCAAAGTATCATATTCCTAATAGGATCATGGAGTGTTACAAATATGAAGGAAGAGGCCTCAGACCAAACCAATAAGGAACCATTGAGCCAATTTCCATGACTAATTATGAAATACTTTATAGACTAGGATTTAAACCACATAAGGGTGACCCCACATATCTTATTTAAACTCCATCACTAGTGACTAGTGATGATGATGTCAATAGTGAAGTAGAGTTCAATCTTAGCCTCACCTTTGATGACCTAGCTAAAACCAATATGTTTGATAATAATTCCATTTTTACCCTAATCTTGGCCATTCATTACAACCCTTTGCCATTATATTATCCCCAACTGATATATTAGAACCAACAAGAATCTAGTCTACTAATTGATGAGTTCCAGATTGATGAGGCATTTTGTGACTTTTTAGGCCTTAGAGACAACATTCCATTGGGAGATCACAAATCAAGATTCTCAATCACATTGGATCCTACAACCTATTTTAGAGAGTAAATGAACACCATTAGCCAAAAATAAATAAGTCAAACATTGAGGACCCAAAGTGAAAACATCTTTGAGGCACTTTCTAACTAGGGAAAAAGTAAAGATAAAGGCTAATCTAGTGGTGAAAACCTATTTTAGGTGCCATTAGATGGGGGTATTCATTCTTATTCAAATTTAGACTAGGAGACCACCAACAATGAACTTACCTATGGAGCTGAGTTCAACTTCAAGCAATAACAAGTATTTGATCAAATTCTTCAAGACTTTTTTACTATTTTTGTCACATGACCAGATCTCCCATTAGGGGATTCAGATTCATCATGATTAGGAGAAGTTGAAGAGCAAGTCCTAATGGAGGACCCTAACATAATCCAATAATTAAGTCATTGCCTACTATCCTAGAAGATGATTCAACCCTTCTAGTCGAAGATACAATAGAGGTAAATATTGAGACTTCATCAAACTTGAAGTGGATAAAATTAAGTGCATCCCTCACTAAGGATGAACATGATGTCTTTACATCTCTATTGAGATAATTTGTAGATATATTTACATGAGCCTATTCTCACATGCCATGTTTAGATCTTGCCTTGGTTTTACACCACCTTGTGGTTAATCCTGATGCTAAATTGGTAAAATAAAAGCTATGTAAGATGCATCTTCACATTTCTTTATTGGTAAAAAAGAGTTGCAAAAACTCTTAGAAGTAAGATGTATCCGATCCATTGACTACTCAAAATGGATCTCTAATGTGGTACTTATTAGTAAAAAGCTTGAAGGGATCAAAAAATTTACTAATTTTTGAGACATCAATAAAGCTTGTCTTAAAGATGATTTTACCTTGCATAATATCGACATGATCATCAACTACATGATAGGTTATGAAATGCTTTCACTCATGGATGGCTTTTCAGGATACAACCAGATCAGAATAACACTAGAATACCAACATAAAATAATGTTCACCACTCTATGGGGAACATTTTGTTATCAAGAACTGCCATTTGGCCTTAAGAATTCTGAAGTTACATATCAAAGGGCTATGACTATCATATTCCATGACATGATGCATGATATTATTGAAGACTATGTTGATGACATATTAGGAAAATCCAAAACTAGGGCTGACCATCCAATAGTGCTATGTAAGATATTTGAAAGATTACAAGAGTAAAAAGTCAGACTCAATCCAAAGAAATGTGTGTTTGGTGTATAATCAAATAAAATTACTTGGTTTCATCATGTCTCATAGAGGTATTGATGGTAATACAGCTAAAGTCCATGCTATAATTGAGATGCCACCACCAACCAATTTAAAGTAACTCTATAGTTTGTAGGGTAAAATTTAGTCAATCCAATGCTTCATCTCTAAATTAGTAGATAAGTGTCATCCATTTACACACATTTTAAAGAAAAGAGTTACATTTCACTGGGATGATCACTACCAAACCACTTTTCAACAACTCAAAGATTGTCTTGTTAATCCACCTATTTTATTACCTCCTATACCAGGAAAGCCATTCTTGTTATACCTATCATCTACTGACCATGTTATAGGGACACTCTTAGCTCAACATGACGACAATGAAAAAGGGCACACTGTATACTACCTAAGTCATACCTTGGTTACATATGAACATAATTATGCACCTATTGAAAAAGCTTGTATAGCCATGGTTTTCATAGCTCAAAAATTACATCATTACACGTTGAATAATAAGATCATGGTCATTTCAAAAGTAGATCTACTCGAGTATCTACTATCTAAAATAGCTTTGCAAGGTAGAATGGCTAAATGGATCATGATTCATAGTGAGTTTGACATATAGTATGTCAATCAAAAGGTAGTCAAAGGATAAGTTCTTGTAGATCAACTTGATGAAGCACCTCTTATAGATACACAACCACTCAAGTTTCAATTTCTTGATGAATTCATCATGATCATCATTGACACACCCCTTGAGTATCAACCTTAGAAGTTATATTTTGATGGTTCATTTACTACACATGGATCAAAGGTAGGCCTATTATTTATTGCACCATAGGGGGATCTAATCCCTAAATCATTCCGAATTAGCTTTCCTTATACAAACAACATGGCCAAGTATGAAGCACTTATTGTAGGCCTTCGACAAGTAGTGCATTGAAATATATCTCATCTCTAAGTTTATGGTGATTGTCAGTTAATCATCAATCAAGTTATAGATCATTTATAGACCAAAGATGACAAGCTAGTTCTATATAAATCCATGGTTGACACTTAAATAATAAATTGCCAACATTCAGTTTGAGCACATACCAAGGGATAGTAACAAAAATGCAAATGCCATAGTTACTATTGGCTCTCTGATTCAACAAATAGATAAATCTAGAGAGTATCAACTCCTAATTAAGAATTTTTCAACACCAACTCATGAACCTTCAACCATTTCCATGATTTATGATATTATTGGTCATAATTCTATCTCATACTTAGACTTGTATAATTACCTTCATGATCAAGTTCTACCACCTAACCTATCTAAAAAATAAACCAAATCTTCATTCATCATTCTACTCATTATACTCTACTTGGATCCACCCTTTACCATCATAGTTTTGATGGAACTCTTCTTCATTATTTAACTTTGATAGAGTTAACACTAGCATTAAGAGAAGTTTACAAAGGAGTATGTGGTGCTAATTTTAGTGGGGTAGTTCTATCTAAAAATCTCTTGTGTACTAGTTACTATCAGCCCATAATAGATGTAGATGCCACTGCATATGTAAAAAAGTGTGACAAATGTCAATGGCATGATAATCTGATTCATGCCCCAACAAAAAATCTAAAACCAATGTTGACACCATGGCCATTTTTTACATGGAAATCAACCTCATTGGGAAGATCAACCCCACTTCATCTGATGGCCATAAACATATCCTTACCACCATTGAATATTTCACTAAGTGTGTTAAAGCTATACCCCTCACTTACATGACTGGGAAGAAAATTTACAAATTCATCTTCAATCATCTCATTTGCTGCTATGGTATCCCCTCTGACATTATATCTGATAATAGAGGATCATTCAAAAATAAAGATGTAGATCATATGTGTACTAAGGATAACATCACATAACATTTTTGTATATCATATTACTCTCAAGGTACTGTCCAGGCTGAGGCATCTAACAAAACCATTGTCAATATCCTCAAAAGAATTGTCAATGATGCTAGTCTCCAGATATTCCCTACCCTTTGGGCATACCATACCGATCATTGGACCCCCAAAGGAGCCACTCCATACTCACTTGTTTATGGTACTAAAGCCATCCTTCCCATTAAGGTCAAATTGCCACTATAATCGATGATAAATGCATAGTTGCACTCAACAATCTTCAAGCATATCAAAACTGACTCAAAGGCCACTATAATCAATGTGTTAAGAATAGAAAATTTGAACTTGGTGATCTTTTTCTTAAATAAAACCAAAATAATACCACATCTAAGAAGAAACATAAAGGAAAATTCAAACCAAACTAGATAAGGACTTTCATCATTATTGTAGATTATGGATCAAGAGCATATAAGCTTGCCATACCAGATGGAGATGAGCTTCCTAAGTTAATGAATATTATTCATCTCAAGTGGTACTATTCTTTAGCACTAAAGTGTATTGTCTATAAGGACCATTATAGTTATGCAATTTTATCACTATTCTTCTTTGTACATAATACCATCCTTATCCATCCTCTTCACCATATCCACTTTCCACTTCTGACCTATCAGCCCAATGTGTTCTAAAGCCTAGCCCATTTGACCTTAGTTTTTTTATATTCGTTACAAATTTTCAGCATTGATATATCTAATAAATTTCATCAGTTGGTTCAAGAACTTCAGACAGAGATCATATTTTAGGATAGTGTGATAGAAGTTTTGATAGTTATATCCTTCATTTGTTATTTCTTATTACCACTAGTCTCGTTATTAATTATAACCACCTGTGGGTAAATTAGTACCTTTGATCTATGTTATTTTGTCTTGGTTATAACCACCTATGGGAAAAATAGGGGAAACATTAATCCTTGACATACCAACTTGCCACTTCCTATGTCATATTATGCCTTTCTACCAACTGTGCCTATTTTATTTGAATTAATTGCTACATTAGTCAAATTCCTTCGCTATAAGGGTAGAACTATAGTGACTTGAAGTCCTACTCTGGGACTATGTAGGTAGTGCTCAATACTTATTGAGGTCAGCTTAGTCACCATTTTCCATATACTCTCACCATTTTTTGAGAAATCTAAGTAATGTTCTTGCCATTTTGTGAGAAACCTAAACCATGCTCTCACTATTTTATGAGCAACCTAAGCCATGTTCTCACTATTTTGTAAGAAACCTAATCCATGCTCTCTCCATTTTATTTGAAACCTTAGTTTAAATGCTCTTGCTATTTTATGAGCCTAAACCATTTAGTGTCTCATCATTCTTGATCGAGTTGAGACACTCCAAAACAATTCCAAAAACATTTAAAAAATCATTAGAAAAGAATAAAAACATTGACCACTCTTTTGCCTTAAGGATTCTGTTAACCCTTAATAAGTTACAAGTAAATCACTTTTCATTTAGTTTCCCCCTCCTTTTGGGCCTTTTTTTCTCATGCACTTACCATTTTGCAAGATCATTCCACTTCTTCTCTCACATCCATTTTATTTGTTTTCATTAGTTATCGCATTCTTCCCATTCCCTAGGAGAACTACATTTGGCCTAAAGTTTTTTATTGGATATTACATCCATGTAACTATGTAGGCAATGTTAACTTACCTAGTGCCTATGGAGATATATTAGCCACGCCCTTCCTTTTCTTCATTTTCCCCATTTTGTTCATTTGTTAAATTGTTGCCTATTTTCTAGGGGCAATGTTTGTATGGTTTTTATTGTGTTGGTTGGTTGTTTGTTTGTTTATACTTATTTTTGTTTGTTTGTCTATCTATTTTTTTTATTTCAACACTATTGCCTTTATTCAATTTATGTGTGTTCATTGGGTGATTCCTTTCCCACACTTATTCTTGAATCTATCTATATTCATATGTTTACATTGTCATCATGGTTTTTATCATTGGTGCATTGTTTTCTATTGAGTATTGGATTATGGGAGTCAGTCCTCATGCATATTTTGGCCAAGTCCTCATGATTTTATATCATGATGCCTATCGACACATGCCACAACAAACCTCAGCTTCAAGAAGTCTATTCATCAATGGAGACATATCTTTGACACCAACATATTGATTCCATCTTAACCATATCCTAAATAGAGTGATTAACCATGAAATAATTTCAACCTTTATTAATTCAAATGAGCATCTCCCTACTAATAGGTTATTCCAATTCATCATTACCCTCTATGTTTAGTTATCATCATCCTCGGCCAAGTTTATCATGTTTTCCATAATCGAGGTCCAATGATTATAACTGCCTATGGGCAAATCATTGCACACCATCCAACTTGCATTTCAAATGATTATAACCACCTTTGGGTAAATCATTATGTTTTCACCACTTTAATTTTTTCTACCCATACTAGGGCATGTTATATCTTGTTTATCTATCCTAACTGGGTAAGCTACATCTTTTTAATGATTATAACCACCTTCGGTCAAATCATTATGTTATCATATCGCATTTCCACTATCAGGGTACAATGCTTATAATCACCTTTGGAAAAACCATTATGCACCATCCCACTTGCATTCTCAATAATTTTGACTAATTTTTCAATATCATTGTGTTTTAACCCCATCATCTTTCCTTTATTTTATCCCGTCATTTCACTCTTTCTTTTTTGAGGGATTATTTACTGACCTACTTATGACAATCATTCTTGTCAAGGGGGAATCACATATTTAGTTTATCATTATTACAATTGTAAGCATACAATACCTATTCATTATTTGAGAAGATGTTACTATTCTTGTAGCTTACAATGCCTTCCTAAATAGGGGCAAACTGTACACACCTAAATTTGGCCAACGATAACCTCCAATCAGACTTTTGACCAATTTCCACCCAAAATGCATAATTTGGCCTAAAAAGACTAAAACATGATAAATGATGTGAAAATGATATATTAAAATACTGATTTTGGCTAGGCTATCATTAAATGGGGTAATGTAATTTTTGAGATAGCTAACTTTGATTAGATCATTCTGAGTCAAAATTCCAATTTTGCACCTAGGTGCTCTAGATTGCTCTTCCCTATAAAATATTTTGTATAAGATATGTGCCTTTGTTATTTGTTGTTGGAAACATCCTAAATGGGATAACAGATCCAATGCATCTGACATTTCCTTCTAATTGTAATCCATTCATATTTTAGACCAATATCAAGGCATTCTAATCAATTTGAGTAATTAGTGCATAAAGTGCTTAATCATGCTTAAGAGCTAATTGACCAAAATCAAGGCCTAATTAATAATTCCATAGAAAATTGTTGAATAATTTTTTTTGGAAATGAATATTGAATATATATATATTATCAAGGGACATCATTTCTTGGGAAGACATCCCTAAGCCATAAATGCCATAAATATCAAGATTCATGCCCTCCATGGCTCATCAATACTTTCCATGATGCCCTCCATGCCTCTTAATTTCCCCTTATTTCAATTTCATGATGAGGATAATTATAAACTTAATTCCAAAAATTGAATTAATCTTCAACCACACATCTTAATCTCAAAATAGATGGTTTAGGTTGATTTTAGACATTTGCAAAAATCTATAAATAGAGAGGCCATGAACATCATTTCTAAGCTATTTTGGTGCAAAGTTATTATGCTCAAATATCTTAAAAATACATGATTATGAAAATTTATAATGGCAAATTGATTCTAAGCCAAGCCAAGCCATAAGCCAAAGGTGCCAAGGAGAGATGGAGGTAATCAAGATTTCATTGCCAAGGACTTCATGAGTACAAGCCAAGCAAACCACCATTACAAATGCATTTGGAGCATCCAAGGAAGGTGAAGGAATTCTTGTGTTTTATTCCTTGATTTTTATTTGTGTTTGTCATTTTATTTTATTAACTAAGCACTCCCTAGTGTCTAGGCCTAGAGATGTTATGCTATTAGTGTGTTTATTTCATTTTGTTTGTCATTTTGGAACTAACACCATACTAGCCATCCTCTCTTGAGTCAAATTATTATATAACAAAAAGTATTTATTATGATTTAATTAAATTAAATTTGAATTCATAAAAAATAAATAGGTTATTTAAATCTAGGCCATACACTAAACACCCCTCTACCTCAAGACATCAATACTTATCTCTGAAAAGCTCTATATCAAGACTAAATTTCAGTATGGCTATCTTTACAAACTGGGTTTTTATTCCTTTTGATGATGGTAGACCTTTAAATATTTATAAATACAATGATATTCCAACATCAACATTGTAAATTTTACCTTTATTCATTAGATAAGATCAAATCACTCCTATAAAGCACATTAGAGACATGGCTAACCTATGCTCGGTTCCTAATGAAACCAAAGAAAATGTATCTATTAGATTGATTATTGCATATTTATAGGGAAAGTCTATACAATGGTATAGGAACCTTCATCTCAATTCCATTTCAGCTTGAGATGAGTTAGGATCATCCCTTTGTAAACATTTTGAGGAAAAATAAAACCATCTCTTTGGTTAAGAAATTATCTACCATTAAGAGGTCTCCCCATGAATTCATGGTTTATTTAAAATTTAGGTTCTAAAATACATGGGATAATATATCTCTTATGATTATACCATCTCTTTAATATGCATTCTTGTATTCTTTAAGAGGTCTAAATAGTGATATATTAGTTATGATTCAATCAATGGGTAGAAAAATACTCTCAAATTCATTTGAGGTAGCCATAAGGGAGTAAAATATCCTTATACAAGATTAAAAAAAACTTTAACCAAGGATTAATATGCCTATTTTTCCATAATATTTATCCATTACACCCTTTCAAGTGTTGACATTAGCCCTAATTCTAGCTCTATCTAATCAAGTTACAACTCTTGCTAGTTAATCTAGTGAGCTGAGTGAACTAAAGAGTCTTATGAAATTATTTTGGAATGGAATTGTGGAAAAAAAGAAGTAATTATCTTATCCTAACATATCATATTATTCTCCTTATCAATAGTAGTATCAACCTAATAGGCATCCTTTTCAAAACTACCATTCAAATAAACCTCCCTACCAAGGATAAGGAGTCATTACACAATCTAAGCCATATACAATTGTTGATCCAAATAATTCCTCCCCTTCCAAAGATATTGTCCCTATTAAAAATAACCTAATGAAAAATAAAAATTGTTTACTCTATGTAATCAACCCCATAGTGAAACCTCTTTCCTAAATGGAGTATTGAATCAAGCTCTAGTTGTGAAAGGTATGACACTGCCTCAACTATCACAAATTGAAATGCCACCTCAATGATATTACATAATGGTAAAGGGAAATGTGATGTCAAATTTTTTATTTGTCAAGAAGGAAATAATTGTGTCATGAATTAGAAAATGGATGTAAATAAGGTGGTTAGACCAATATTAGTTATCACAAGAGCTAAAAAGAGAGTAATAAATGATGCACAATAGGTAGCACAAACTCTTAATTTGTATTCTTCATATTCTAAAAGTATTATTGAGACTTTTTTAGCCCCAAAAGTGTAGTAAAATAAAAAAAATAGGTTGTTGGAGGCAATGTAATGTCTCAAACTTCCCATACTCAAGAGATCACTACTATTCCAAAGGGGAATCAAAGGGTTAGTGGATCTCCTCTTAAAATCATAGACCAAATGAAGAAGACAAATGTGAGCATATAAATGTGGGACACTTTTAATTTTCTACAAGAAAATTATTTACTCCTAGAAAATCTCTCTAACCTCCATATATATATTAGAACAATAAGGAAGGAAAGTGGCGTTTTCACTAATTCTAGACTGCTTGTTAAGCAAGAGGTAAAACCTATTAAAAATAAGGTAAAACCGATAAAGGTTGAATTAAAACCAAGAAAATATGGTAAACATCCTTGATTATACCTTTATTTGATCATTGGTGATAATCTATTTCATAGTTGTATGGTTGATAGTGGTGCTAACAACATAGTTATGCCAAAGCAGATATCTAATAAGCTTGGCTTGAAATATGAGCCAAACACAAAATGAGTGCTATAATTAGATGATATAACTACCAATATAGTGGGAGTAATTAATGGTTTTCGATTGACTTTGCATGTTTTCCTAGGTCTTTCTATTATTATAGATGTGGTGTTAGTTGATATGCCACCATAATTTGCATTATCCTTGTCAAGATACTTCACAAAAAATATTGGAGGGTACCTATCTTCAAATTGGTCATATTTATTTTTCATAAAACTTTATGTTATAAGGTTACTATAAAATCAGAACCTATTTCCAAATTTCATATAAAAATTTACATGCCAAGCATTACCAATGTAAATTGTACTATACTTGATGAGAAAGAGCATCCAAGTGATTAATATATAGCCACTCTTTTTGAAGGCATTCCCACTATTTTAATTCATGGGTGGGTAGTTGAAAACCATGACTATGATCACTACAATCTGATCAAAGAAGAAGGCTTGGGAATTTATTATTTACATGAAGAGGGAATATTTATACCAACTCTTACCAAGCCAAGTGAGTCTAGTGAATAATTGTGAAATCCATTATTTGATGGATCAAGGAATAAGAATGGAGAAGGGGATGGAATTATGTTGATTTCTCCATAAAATAAAAGATACTAATATTCAATCAAATTTTAGTTTGGTTGTAGTTGCAATGTAGCTAAGTATGAAACACTCATACATGGTCTCCAATGGGAAATAAATGTAAGATCAAAATGTCTAAATGTGTTTGGTGATGGTGGGTTATTTGTACATCATATTAGATGTCAAATTTTAAATAAACAATTCTCTTTGAGTGATATAAACATAGTTTTTGGGATCTCATATAAGACTTTGAAGCTTTCAACATATAACATATTCTAAGAGAGGAAAATAAGCATGTTGATCATTTCATAGCCATAGGATCTCAATTTGACATTCCTAATGATATTAATAATGAGAAATTCCAATCTTACATCAAGGTAGTGGTAAGGCTTTCCATCCCAATTAATGTTTTAAATTTTAAAGTTTTTGAAGATGATAAACAAATAACATGTTTTATTAAAGAAGAAGATAAATTTTCTTCTAGAAATCAGAATAAACTGTAGTATTAGTATGAGGATAAAATTATGAAATTGAAGGAAAACAAGATACCGTAATGACTTGTCACACTTGAGAGCATATTTAGTAGTGATGACCAAATGAAGATGTAGAAAGTGAGGATGTCTACAAAGGAATTAAACTATGAAGGCATTACCATATTCAAGAATAAGTTTCTCAAACTTGGAAAGGTATGTTCAAAACATGAAATAAATTCATTTATTGAGTTGTGACAAGAGTTTGAATTGATGTTTTTTATTAGGAATATAGTGAGTACAAGGGGTTTTATCCAATCTTCTCTCAACATACCATAGATATATAATCTAATGCAGACATAGACAAAGGCCTATTAATCCAAAAATGAAGTCTTTAATGAAGAAAGAGTTGACAAAGATGATCAAAACAAATATCATATTACCCATTAAGCACCTTGTATGGGTTGAAAATTTTGTGCCTACGAGAAAAGAGAATGGATAAATAAGGTTGTGTGTGGATTTCAGATATTTGAACAAGGATTCCTTGAAAGATCACTCCATTTTCCATCCATGGGGAAAATTCTACAAATTGTAGCAGGTTCTGAGTGGTTTTCTCTTCTTAATGGATATAGTGTATATAATTAGATTTTGGTAAGAGAGGAAGACCAATTCAAAATAACATTCACCACTAAATGGATAACATGTGCTTATGTGAGGATACCATTTGGATTGTCAAATGCAAGTGCTAAATTTCAAATAGCCATGGACATGGCCTTCCAAGGTTTTATAAATGTGATATTTTTGGAGTATCTAGATGACACAAATGTGTTTTCAAATAATATTGATGATAATTTGAGTCATATTAGGTATATTTTTTAAAGGTGTAGGAAATTTGGGGTCTCTCTCAAGCCAAAGAAATGTGTCTTTTCAGTCCATGAAGGTAAGCTCTTGGGCCATGTTATTTCAAAGGAAGGATTGACCACTAATCCTAAAAGGGTAAACTCTATCTTATACTCGTCTTGGCCTTAACACAAGAAGGGACTAGAAATCATTTTGGGTAAAATAATTTTTTTAAGAAGGTTCATTTCTGATTTTATAATTTTATCTAAGCCACTAATGACCATGTTGAAGAAAAATCAAAATTTTAGTTAGATAAAGGAATGAAAGAATAGCTTTGAAGCCATCAATAAAGCCATTGCCACCTACACT
The DNA here is from genome assembly GCA_037957365.1 of Torreya grandis. Taxonomy (NCBI): domain Eukaryota; kingdom Viridiplantae; phylum Streptophyta; class Pinopsida; order Cupressales; family Taxaceae; genus Torreya; species Torreya grandis. The sequence goes on along the minus strand of JARHVA010003478.1, from coordinate 1,729,031 downwards.
TTCAAATCCTTATTTCTCAAAGGAATTTATATTGTATGCATTTTTAAGTTTGGAGACTATTTCATCTATGTTGACCCCAAAAAATGATGAGAAATTAGAAAAACCAATTACCTTCTTTAGCCAAGGCTTGAAAGACTATGAGGAGAGGTATATTTTTGTGGAAAAGCATGTAATTTTAGTTATTATAAGTCTAAAAAAAATCAAACATATGCTTTCAAATAAGAAGATTCATGTTATGGTATCTCACCCAAGTATTAAGGACATATTATTGAAGAAAGATTTGAATGAGAAGAGGGTTGGTCAGATCACAAAAGTGATGGAATATGACATGGAATTCAAGGTAACCAACTTAATAAAAGTTAAGGGTCTATGTGAAAAATTAGATTTAGATTTAGAATAGAATAAAGAGGATGTCCTAGCACTCCAAGATGAGCCACATGCATCTAAATATTCATGTTCTAAATGTTGGACACAAGAGATTATCTATTACTTGTAGACTATTATATTCCCTCAAGGTTTAGACATGATAAAAAGAAGTTATTTAAGACTTCAATCTATTCCCTTTGTCATTATTAATGATGTGTTATTTGAAAGATATATTATTGGTGTTTTCCTATGGTGTGTAGAGTCAAATTAGATTGATAGATTACTAAAAGAGTTCCATGATGGATTTTTAGGAAGGCATTATACTCCAAGAACTGTATCTCTTAAAATAATGAAAAGGGGCTATTATTGGCATAGTGTCTTCAAGGATTTATATGCATGGGTCCAGAAATTCAAGAAATGTGCTTTGTTTATGGGAAAAGAGAAGATTGCATACATTCATATTCACTTCATTTCAGTTGATCAGTGATTTATGTAGTGGGGTTTGGACTTCATAGGGGAAATAAATCCACCATCAAGCTTGGGACACAAGTGGAGACTAATTACAACATATTACTTTACTAGGTGAACTAAGAAAATTGATTTGAAATAAGAAAATGAGGCCAATATTCTTGACTTTTATGAAGGTATTATAAACATGTTTGGAGTCCCTACTACCATTATTTAGCTAATACATTGGCATTTATTGGCACCAAAATAATTGAATGGGTTGTAAGAAATGGAATTCACTTGAGTACATCTTCAAATTACTACCCTTAAGGGAATAGACTTGATGAATATAAAAAAAAGAACCTTATAAATATCATCAAAAGAAATTTGTAGGAGAATCAAAGAGCATGGCACAAAAAGTTGAAATCGACCTTACAAGCTAATATGATTACTCCCAAAAGGTCTATTAACAGCTAAACTTACAATCTTGTCTATGGTATAGAGGTAGTATTGCCAATATCCATTGAATTACCAACTTTATAGCTTGTAGACCAGCTTGAGATGATGGAAGAAAGAGCCATGGATGTAAGATATACAAATTTGATAGAGTTGGAGGAGCTAAGAGAACAATCCTTACATTTAATAGAACTTCATCAAGCCCAAGTGAAAATATATTTTGACAAGAAAGTGGTGGAAATAACTTTTAAATAATGAGACCTTGTCATCAATGGGATGAGTATAGAGCAAAACTAAAGGACTATTTCAAATAATATGGACTTATACCCACTAAAGTGGAGTGGAGAAAATTTTCTCCAAAAATATATTTTTTATGTTCCAAATAAATTGGATTGTTTCAAACCATTTAGACATAGATCATTTTGAATGAATTGAACTATTTAAATAATTTGGACTTATACTCACTAAAGTGGAGTGGAGAAAATTTTCTCCAAAAAATAAATTTCCTATATTCCAAACAAATTAGAGTGTTTAAAACCATTTGGGCATAGATCATTTTAAATAAATTGGTCTATTTTAAATAAAATGTACTTATACCCACTAAAGTGGAGTGAAGAGAATTTTCTCCAAAAATAAATTTGCTATATTCAAAATAAATTGGACTGTTTCAAAGCATTTGGGCATAAATCATTTTGAATAAATAGGGCTATTTTGAATAATTTAGACTTATACCTATAAAATGGAGTGAAGAATATTTTTTCCAAAAATAAATTTTATTTATTCCAAATAAATTAAACTATTTCAAACCATTTGAGCATAGATAATTTTGATTAAATTGGGCTATTTTAAATAATTTGAAATTATACCCACTAAAGTGGAGTGGAAAATATTTTCTTCATAAATATGTTTTCTATATTCCAAATAAATTGAATTATTTTAAACCATTTGGGAGTAGATTATTTTGAATAGATTGGATTATTTCAAACTTGTGGCACCCTTCTAGGCCTTCATACCGATCATTAATATTTTAAAGTAGCTTCCGTTGTTGAGACACATGGCACTGTTTGACTGGCCAAATTATGAATGAAACTATATTAAGCAATATAGTTCATCTACATAATAAAACATCTTGATAATTTTTTGTTTTTAATTAGGAAGATCTTCATGATCAAGTGTCAATATACTAATTCAATAATTTCAAGGAATATCCAACTATAAATCAAATTGCACCTAACCAGATCAAAATAATTCTAAATTAGAATTGATTATTTTGAAATTAATTGAACTATATTTTTGAAATAATTTAGAATTGATTTATATGGAATTGATGATAATGTTTATTACTATAATTATAGTTTATAATCAATAAATACACTTGAAAGAATCATGCGAAGTTACATCTTTCTAAACATTGGTTTACAACTGTTGGCATGGATTTTTTGCTTTCTCCCAAAAATGTGATGATTGACATAATTTTGATTCTCCAATCCTTTTAATTTTTTTTACTTCCATTTCTAGTATATCTACTTGGCGTAACATAACTTATTTTTTTATTTTTGATTTGTAACACAATTATGAAAATTACAATCAATGAACAACGTGTTGGCAATTGAAAAATCATCTCCAAAGGTCCCTTTAAAAATAACTTCATCTAATTTTTTATGTTTATATTGAACAAATTTGAATAAATTTTCCCGCAAACAAACATGAAATTTGAACTTGTGTAACCCATGTCTTGAATGAATATCCTCAAATGATTGTCCTCTATCATTGACCAAATGTCAATGTGAGAAAAAAATACAGTGCCACCTTCAAAATTTATTTGGAATGATCTCGAATGTAGTATGACATATTTTATAATCTTCTTTTTTCATCATATCATGCATTTGCATATCTTTTGTTTTGTGCATAACAAATAATATTAAGTCATCCAACCCCAAAATCAATATTTTTCTAGAAGTCAGTTTTAGCTTCTCTTTTGAAATGTCTATAATTTATTAAAAAATAAATGAATACCTTATTAACAATATTATATTATAAGAAATATAACATGAATTTTTTAAATTTTTTTTTTACATGTTAGTAGATTGGTCATTGATGTGATTTTTATTTGCATTTCTTATTGTAACATAAAAACATAATGCATTTCATTTGATTCATTTTTTTTTTTACATTTCTTTAAATCTTATAAAGATTCATATAAACACATATAAAAATAAATACATGCTTAGGCACATTGTAATTATAATACTCATTATACATGGATGTATCATATCTATTGCTAGTTTTGTAACATACATATGCATATAAAAGTTCATATTGAATCCTTATAACTTGACCATGACTTTATCATATTATGAAATAGTGTCATTTTGTCATAAATCATTTCTCATAGATGTTGATAGGAATTTAAATTTTATCAGCCAACATATATATTCTTATAGTAATGAAAGTATCAGATACATTCTTATGCATACCAATACATATTTATATGTTTATATAGCCCATCACAGTAGACAAAATATTGGATTTACTCTTCTAAGTCATAGTTCACTATCACTAAATTCAAATGAATATACACCTTAATAGTTGAACCCCCTTCATATACTTCCAATAAGACACATAAAATTAAAAATTATTTAAATCAATATCAATATAATTGTTTCTATCATAATATAATTTTCTATTTTTTATTGATAAAGAACACATGGATATTCCGCATCAAAATTTATTGTATTGAAGACATAGTATAACATATATTTTGTTATTTTAAACTAGGTAAATTATACATGTAAACAACATTGTAATGGGTAAATTAAACATGTAAACAACATTTTAGTGGGTAAATACAACCACATTCAAGTATACACAACAATAAAATGAACCCACACTTCCAGATCCCAAATTGATACATGCCTATATTTTATTATCTTCTACAATCTCATGTCCATGAAGAAAAATTCAATTGTAATGTGTTTAAATAAATAAAGATAATTAATATATTCTAGACTTGTATAAAATTGTATAATTATATATTTATTGAAAGGGTTTTTTACCTTTTTTTTGCCTTTTTTTAGTTTATATGGGCGCACTCTTTCATTGAAACTTCAGTTATTTATTCCGTACAAGGTATTATATAAATCATCAATTGATTTGATATTTGTATTTTAAAAATGTTTCTTTTTATAGAGTTTTACCTTGTGTTGTTTTCATGGAGGCACTAACCTGTAGAGATATGTCATGGGTGGTTGTGTTGGAGACACAAAGTTCTAGAGTTGTGTTGTGAACTATTTTAATTGAGACATAAACATATGAAGAAATATTTTATCAAAATTATGAATTTGGTCATGAATAAAAAATTATATAATTGAAAAAATATGCATGATCTTATGTTGCCTTCTTCAACTTGCAATGTGCCATATTCATTGATATGATCTTCTATTATTATTATTATTATTATTATTATTATTATTATTATTATTATTATTATTATTATTATTATTATTATTATTATTATTATTATTATTATTATTATTATTATTATTATTTCACTTGCATGTAATGCCATTAATTCTATACACTGAAAGATTGCTAAGATGTTAGGTTTGAAAAATAAAGCATACACACTCAAATATTGTTAAGATGTTATATTTGGAAAATGAAGCATGATTATAAAATAAATTAAAAATGTTATGCACCTAGTACTGATTGAAGTGGTTGGTCTTATATTATTTTCTTTGAATTTGTCAAACAATTTTGAAATTGAACATTAAAATTTGTTTTCTCTTTAGTTTCTATAATGCAAGATAAATTTCTTCATAATTTTTTACAAGCACACACTAATTCATCTCCTGTATATACCCCTAGCATGTCACATGCATCCAAATCATTGAAAGTAGAGATAAGTTTCTCCTAAAAGATGTTATCTATTTCATTTTTGAATGGCCTTCCTATTTTGTGCAAACCAATAATTTGAAATGTTGTTATGTCTTTATAGGTGTCAAAACCTTCCTCTAATAAACTTTGTTATGAATAGAGGCTAAAACCTTACAGTTGAAAATGAGTAAGATCCTGATAAAAATTGATACTTATAATATGTGTCCAATTAAATCCATAACTATCTGGACCCCATCAGATGACACCCATATCTTACATGTAATGGAAATCACCAACACAGATTCTTGAGGCATAATACTATTCTAGTTTGTAGATAATGAATACATTGAAGAACTTGACAATAATTATTTTACTCAGTGCCTGAAGAAATAGGTGAATATGTTATTCTTTAAAAACTTCAATAAGATGTAAAAGATCAATAATTATCAAATCAACGTTTAGACCAAGAATGAACGTTTCACTAAAATATTCTAAAATGGATAGCCAAAGACATGGGGGCCCATAATATCAACTAAATATTTATATATCTATACTAAGAAGCTAACCTCCATCATTATGTAGATAAATTTTCAATATGATTAATGAACCTTAAGATAATTCTTCCTAGCCTTTTTAATTTTTTAAAATACCTTCATTCAAGACACAAATTATCAAACATTTTCACATAAATTTTATAATGTTCTGTTACTTCTTTAGGTGTGATTGTTTGGTCTGGTGGTAATGTCCTGTCATGGTTGCTGAAATAATCTATAATTTTTGATAATATGTTTCTTTCAATCTTCACCTTTTTCCACCAATTATCCATGTTATTGTACCCAAAGGTTTTCAATAAGGAAATAGACCCTTTTCCCAATAAATCTACTAGTTCTATTTTTATTTTTTGAAAACCCTTTAATATTTCTAAGTATTGTTATACCAATCAGAATTAAAACTTGTTTATCTAAACTAGGTAAAGTACCACTTTCAAAAAAATCAAATACTTTATCAAAATAATCCCAAATGGGTTATTCTATGAAAAGAAGGGATTTTCTCTCCTCCAGTTGTTGTGTTGAATAGTTCATTTGTGTGAATAAGTGTCTATCTTATTCATGTATTTCTTCTAGCATTTTCTTCACTATTTCAATATTCTTCCAACCTCTCAGTTCGATAGGGTCACATACAGATCAAACTCTTTCTATAAATGAATCCTTATAAATTATTTCATTGGCTTCATTATATTGGTTACATATTTTGTGCACAGTATGGAATGGAGTACAAGTTTTCATAAATCTTGCCCTTCTAATAGAACATTTATTTCTCAATAATTGTGAATTATATTCCTCCTCTAAAAGAATTCTATGTTTTTCTATAATTGTGTGTTAGCCATCTACAATTTTGAACCTTATGGTTTTTTTCTCCATCATATCTTCTAGGATTTCGTTTGATTCAATAATACATTCAGGGTTTCTTAGGTCAAAAGGAATTAACAAATCATCATTCATTAGAGCCTCATTATGTTTTACAAATGAATACATTATATCATTCACCCCTCTTTCATTCAGATTTATTATTTTGATATTAGCATCCCCTAATTCATAGATCCCTACAGGAATATTCAAGGTAGAATTTCTAGAGGAAATATACCATGTAGAAAATTCACTATGTGTCACATTAGAAGTTTGTGTCAATAAAAGTGTTCCAACTTTTTGTTTAGTCTTATTTTTCTCCACTAGTGTGAGTACTTGTATGGCCTCTTTTAAATATGCATATAAATATGTTTCACTTCTTTGTTTTATTTTCTTCAATGTTTTTTCTACCATGACTATAGGGTATCTTAAATACATGTTTGCATGGTGGAAAGTAGAATAAGTTGGTACCCCTTGTTCATGTTTTTCTTTGAACATATGTTGTATTCTAATGATAAAATTATCTCTTTCTATCAACCCAACTATTTGAAGGTTGTCATAGCTATTCAAATGAAACTGAAATGTTTTAAAAGAATGATTTTTTTTTGTTTTTTGTCAATTCTATTTTATTGGGTGTAAATTTATTGAAATTAGTTATATCTCGACAGAGAATTCCCTCTTATCCATTCCATACTTCCAGTTGGAATTGAAGGGCATCTTCAAGTTCATCCTTATCACAGGCAAGGATTATTCCAATCAAAGAGTATTCTTTTTTTATGTAGTGTTAAATAAGTATATATCTGCATGTATGTTTGGCAAACTAAATAATTCAAAATACCAATCAACAAGAATAATTTTATTTCCACCATAAAATGGAAGATGTTGGTGTGGATTTAATTTTAATTTTGGTATTTTAACTGCTGCTCTATCCAAATTCTCTTGGAGAGAGGCATTCTTCTATCTTTTATCCAAATTCTCTTTGAGTAAGGATTTCTTCTACCTTGTAAGTGTGGGAATTTTTTTTTGCCCAAAGACATTCTTAAAGCAATTAAAATGATTTAAATAGTGATCTTTTGTAAAATGTAAGTTGCATATTGTATCGGTTCATGAAATGTTTTTGTGTTTGAGTAATGATTAAATGTATATCAACAAATGTTAATTCTAAAATACAATACAAAATACATATTAAATATTTGTAATATATACATTAACTCAAACTTAAACTAATAAGGTATGACCAAACCAAAAATAAATTATTTGCACCAACCAATATAATCTGATGGGTAAAGGAATCCACAAACATTTGTTTCAAAGGAGTAAGATGAGGGGAAGTATGTTTCTAATATGTGTCAAATTTCCGATCAATAGGTACCTTTAAGATATCTCCTAGGAGATACCTTTCAATCATGCACAAGAGTAAATTTTTCTTACAAGACATCTCATATGATATATCTTCAATTTAACCATGATGGTATTACAAGTGTACTTCAAATCCCTTGAAGTAATCTCCTAGTGGACACCTTTAAATCACTTTCCTTCACCTTAAATGTATCTCCCAATAAAAATTTCCTTCACCTTGAAAGCACTACTAGTTGATAACTTGAAGGGTCTTTTAATACTTGGAAGAGTGCACATTTCAGGTCCTCCTATACACATACTCTTTCCATCTCAATCCATTTTAACAATTTTACCTATTACATTAAGAGTTTTAGATCCAAATAATTACCTTTTACCTCTAAAATTTTCCTTTACATTGATGGTCTTTTTAATATATTCAAAGTATCTCGTAGGAGATGCCTTTAAGTTATCCATCAAGGTATTACAAGGCCCTCAAAGGAATATCCTATTAGATACCTCAAGATTGAACTTGCCCAGTGTTATTGAGGTTTGTAATATCTTTAAGGTATCTCCTAAGAGATACCTTTAAGTTACCCATGAAGTAATCTCCTAGTGGATACCGTTGATGCATAAAACTCTTGATCTTGGTGAACAGTTTCAGATGGAATGTTTTATAGATGTGGGACAAAATTATGAGCTATGAATCAACCTATAGGATTATCATGATGCTTAGAAGAAGCACTGTGGTGATGCATTTTTCCCTCTAAACTACCTCTAGAATTATTATTAGAAATGGAACCCACTTTCCTCAACCAATGGCACACCTTTAATTTAAAGAAGAACTCCCCTCTTTCCTAAGGAGCATCATGATGAAACATGTCATCAGCGAAAGGGACCAATAATTAGCCAAAAAGTGAAGAAGGGGAACTTGAGAAAGAGGAGGCTGATACACCACCCACTGAACTTCATCGAGCATGTTAATGATGAAAAGGCTAACTGACCCAAAAATGCAAAATGTGGATTATAATCCATAAATACCCCAAGGTTGAACTTGTCCAATGTTATAGAGGTATATAAGGTATATGAGGTATTCAATGAGATACCTCTCAAATAGGCACAAGAGTGGATTTATTATTTAAGGTATCTTCTAGGAGCAACATTTGGCCTAGATCTCTAAGTTTTCCTATATCAAACTTTTTGAGAATGTTTAACTATGTGTGTGAAACACCTACTCACAATAAACATTGGTTCTGAAAGCACTTGTCCATGGAGAATCCATATTCAAAGGTAAATATTGATACCATAGGGACTTTATTTTCTACTCTACCCTTCCCCCTATTTTGGAAGCTTCCTAGAGTGAAACTTTTCAAAGAAGATAATTTCAATTTACCCTGATTAAGAGACCTTCATGTTACCCTCAAGGAGATAATTTTAACTCACCCATTAAGGTATTACAAGTTTATTAAAGGAGTCTCATAGTAAAATACCTTGATGTGGAGCTTACCCACCATCATTATTGTGGTGTAGAAAAGATTCAATGAGTAAATAGGTATTTCAATTAAAGAAGGTAGTTAACAATACATTGATTGTTGTGTATAATGTATTCTCTATCTTATCAAGTGGTAAAGGTGTCTTAATTCCAAGATTAAATGTGAAACCATGAAAATTTCAAACCTCATGAGACTCAATGAGTACTCTTCAATATTTTTGAAAGTACTCTTCAGGATTTTTGAAAGTACCCTAAGGGCTTTTTTGGAAAGACCCTTCGACCTTTTGTCACTTTTCCCTTTCAAAATGACCCTTATGAATTTTTTCATTGGACATTTTATCTAACTCAAAAATCCTGAAATAATTCCCTATAGTAAACTTACCAATGCAATTTTGTTGAAATAATGAACCTAAAGGCACATACCATTTAGGATTTATGAAACTTACCCTTTGAGAGTTTTGGAAAAGGACAATTTCCCTATAGAATTGCATTTTGACCTTTTTAAAATGTGGTCCTTTACCCTCCATGATTACCCTTTAATATTTTTGGAATGGCCATTTCCCCTCCAAACTTTCCCTTTAGGACTTTTCTCCTAGGCCCTTTCCTTGATGAGAAGTTCCCTTTGGAGCTTTTGAAAGTACCCTTCAAGATTTTTGAAAGTACCCTTCAACATTTTAAAAATTACCCTTTGACATTTTTGGAATGGCCCTTTTCCCTCTAGACTTACCCTTTAGGACTTTAGTCCCAAACCTTTCCTTGATGAGAAGTGCCCTTTGGACCTTTTAAAAGTGCCCTTCAACATTTTTTTCAAAGACTCTTTAGGATTTTCATCATTTTTACTTTAGCCTACAAAATAATTTACCTGAGATAATTTCCCCAATACATTGATTTCCTCAAAAACAAATTTTGTCATGGTCATTTTATCATGTTGAAAACTTTAATCTATGTTACTTGGTTTAAGCTTTTATATGTTCTTGATCCCTAACTTTAATATTACCTATTGTATATAAGAACTAATCTCGCTCACTACCAAGTGACATTTTCTAATTTGGAGATCAACCACACATGTTTTATTTATATATAATTCTTGACTCTAATTTAGATTAATGGACATGTTTTCAGATGACCATGGTTTTAGCCCTTCTAATGTTGCTATGAATTGTTGCGTGTGTTACCTAAAGTCTATTTTTTGGAATTTTCCTTCACATAAAAGACACCACTATGTTATATTTTATAGGGCCCTATAATATGTTCAATGTATCTCCTAGAAGATACCTTTCAAACATGCACAAGAGTGGATTCCCCATCAAGGTATCTCCTAGGAGATACATTTCAAATAGGGATAAGAGTGAATTTCTCCTTCAAGAAACAAGTGCAATTTTCCTTTACATGGAAGGCACTATTGGTTGATATTTTGAAGTCCCTTATAATATCTTCAAGGTTAAACATGCATAAGAGTGGATTTCCCTTTGAAAGTATCTCCTAGTAGATACCTTTAAAATAGGAACAAGAGTGTATTTCTCCTTCAAGGAACAAGTGATTTTTTTTTTTACATGGAAAACACTACTGATAGTTGTATAAATAAGTGGTCAACAAGTGGATTCTCATATTTTGGCACTACTGGGTGATATTTTGAAAGCCCTTGTAATACCTTCAAGGTATCTACTAGGAGATACCTTTCAAACATGTAAAAGAGTGGATTTCCCCTTCACGGTATCTCCTAAGAGATACCTTTCAAATAGGCACTAGAGTGGATTTCTCCTTCAAGAAATAAGTGAAATTTAACTTTACATGAAGGCACTTCTGGGTGATATTTTTAAGGACCTTGCAATACCTTTATTGTATCTCCTAGGAGATACCTTTTAAACATGCACAATAGTGGATTTATCATTCAAGGTATCTCCTAGGAGATACATTTCAAATAGAGATAAGAGTGTATGTTTCATTCAAAGAACAAGGGAAATTTTATTTTACATGGAAGGCATAAGCTTTACAGGTGTGGGACTGAATTTTAGTCTATAAAACAACCTCCATGATTTTAGAAGTTGTTTCTTCATTTAAGTTTGAATAAAGGGAAAAAAATAACATGTAAAGTAAATTTAACATAAGGTGATGCACCGATAGATTTGAAACATTAATCTATAATTTCATAAAATAGATTAGATCCTTAAGAATTATAGATCATGATAGAACATAAAGCATGAGCTAAAATATATTATGTAAGCAAAGACCCAAACTATAGAAGTAGAAGAAAATAAATAGTAGATCGAGATAGTTCTCTACTTCAAATAACACATAACATCGCATCCTCTTCATTGTAGATGGAGAATAGAATATAGAAAGTAATGAAAGACACATACAAAGTATCCAATCACATCCATGAGGTGCACCTTTTAAGGTTATAAAATATAAAAATGCTAACGGCTACTATCTTAGTCTATTATAATGGCTAAAAAAGCAAGAATACTAGATATGATAACTAGAAAAAAATAATAACCAGTCCCCTCTAAAAAGGAAGAGCCTAGAATATATAGGCAAGATGGTAGCCTAAGGAAAAGACACCTAAATATTTTACCACTTGAACCCATGATGGTTCCATTATAACTAAAATAGGGTCTTGATCTCATGAGTAAAGTTAGCTTCCATAGCTCAGATATAGTGCAACTACATTGTTATGTTATGGCCACTACTCTTAGGAGAAGTGAGGTGGTGCCACATGTATACTTCCAGAGCTGTCTTACCTATAATGCATTTAATGGCCTTGGCCCCCCCTAGAATCATTAGATTACACTTTAATAAAGTATTAAAGTATTTAAAAAGTTTTTCTCAAATGAGGGACCCACACTCTCATCCAATAGTGTTCTTTTAAGTTCTGGCAAACTGATACCACTCTAAAAAAAGTGTGGAGATGACACACATCAAGATGGTGTTAATGTAAGCCTTTTTCCTATGGGTTTTGGCTATATGGCTACATTTGCTTTCTTAGGGATATAGAGGTTATTTATTAATATTAGTACCACATTCATTAGAATGTGAGCTTTCACTATCTCTCTAAACTATAAATACCTCTCTCCCTTTGTATTCTTAATTTAGTGAGCTTGGATTCATTGAGATTCTTAGTTGTGAGTTGTGATAGATTTGAAATCTGTGAGAGCTGTAAACTTCATCTCTTTACATAAGTAGTTCATCTCCATTATTGAATGCAATATTGTGTGGATCATTGGTGTCTCATTCCTCTTGTTCATTTCTTTCAGTTACATGTATGTGTGTGCCCAGTATTGTCTTATATAATACGTGTCTCACATAGCATATCGAATCAGTGCATTCACTTGGAAAAATATTCTTGAAGCTCATTCTGATATGGTATCAGAGTTGATTGAGATCTGAGGATTGTCAGGTTTGTTTGCAAGTTTTTTCTATTTTATTTGAGAAAGTGAAAGAAAGAGGTTAGGCATTGAATTTGTCTCTTTATTTGCTTTAGATTTGGGTTTAGCTTAGTTTTTTTTAAGATCTATTTTTATTATAGAGGCTTGGCATCATAATCTTTCTTATCATATAGATTTAATCTAATGCTTTATTTGATTTTCCACTAGCAATTTTCTTTGTTGAATTGTAGAAATTAGATCTGGTTTCTGATCAATTCCTCTTTTATCAAATATTTGTCTATATATATATATATATATATATATATATATATATAAAGGAAGTGATTTTTGGCATATGAGATATCTATCTACATCTTGAGTTATTAAGGACCTTTCCATTGAGTCCAAAAGGCTCAAGAAAGTCAAGATCAACTTTTGTTTCATTAGATTTGTAGTTCTAAAGCATTTTTTATGAGGGTTTAAAGTTTGGAGAAGGTTACTAGATCTAGGAGGTACCAGCATTTTGGACCACTTTCAACAAAATCTAACCCCACCATCACATTCAAAAGGCCCAAATCTATATATATCAACTTTTGTGTCATCAAATTTTGATATCTAAGGCACATTTGGCAAGGGTTTGAAGTTGGAGAAAGTCAAATCATAGCAGTGACATCCATTTGACCATCAAATTTAATCCATTATTTTTTTTGGAATATTATTTATAGATTCTACTAACTTTACCACCATATTTGGTAGTTATTCCAGATTTAGTTGGGTTCTACATTTAGCTGGAGGTTCACCATATTTGACAAAAAAATTTAGCAAACCTCTAGATTTGTCAGCATTACCAATTTTGGTGACATCATGCCAAATTTAGCAGAGGTTTCTTTTTTCAAATTTGCCCCCCTCACGGATGAGTAGTATGCCCTGGATCAATCAACTTTAGAGGACCATAACTTGGTCATACAAGTTTATTTTTTAGAGAAATGTTTTTTGATTTGAGGTAGATTTTCACTCTCTACACATTGGTGTAATTTATTTTTGTTTTTGGTGTCTAGTTTTTCCATAAATTATAGATTTTCACAAATATTTTTGAGTAATCCTCTTTTTTTACCCTTTTGGGATTCATTTGGGCATATAAAACAATTTTTTCGGTGCAATTTTTTGTGAAAGTGCATGATTTTTCTTGTATTTTTAGTGGTATGATCTTTTGATCTATTTCCATCAAAAAATTGTACTTTATTTTTTGTGGCCTTTTTTGGCATCTGTATTCACTGAGATCAAATCCACTTGATTGACAAGCGGTAGTTTTAAAATATACTAAATTATAAAGTTCCAAAATTTTGGGGGTGGGGGATACCTAACTAGTTCACACATTGACTTCTCCTCATATGAACACATTATCGGTAGAGTTTGACATCCTCCTACTTAGCTTGTCTGCATTTCATGTGTACTAATTTTGTCAATTTCACTAATTTCTCATTCTCATGGATGTATTTTCAGCTGAGTCTGACATCCATTTTTTGAGATGTGCATTATCACTTGTGCATTATTTTCTCGTACCTATCTAGACATATTATTAGTTAAGTATGATGTTCTCACATTGAGCATGCTTTGTTATTGCAAACAAATAGTGGGGTCATTGTTGATTATCTTTGGGATATTTGTTATGGGCCTTACATTCTCTCATGTGCACATTCATTTTTTCTAACTGTTACCTATGCCCATTTAATGACTACTTGTACATATTGCTCTTGTAGTCTTGGATGCATTATTAATAGAGCTTGATGTCCATTTGAGTATGTATTGTCACTTGTGCACTGATTGATCTCATTTGACTGGACTCATTTTTGACATAGTTCAATGTCCATCTATAGAGCATGCATTATTAATCCTAGTTGTGGTCATGTCGACTCTACTTGAGAGATTCTACATGAGGAGTGTTGAGTCTACTCTAGTGATTCTTCTTGGTGAGACCAATTATGCTTCATGACAATTCTACATGGAACACTTATTCAAAGAATGAGAAATTATTCCATTCTTATATGGACAGATTCCTAATCCTATTAACCCAACTCAATACAATGACTGGGCCAAATCTTGTGACTATGTTTATGGTCACTTATTATTAGATGTTTCATGGGATTTACACCAGCATGTAGAGCACACAAAGTGTCCCTCTATTGTTTAAAGCACTCTTCAGAGTCTTTTCAAATATCTAGCTAAGACATACATCACACCTCCTCCTCCACTACCCATTGTCTCTTTAGAGATAGTTGTACTCTCACCTCCTACTTTTATTTCCTATGATGACATATCCATGGTGGATAGTGTTCCTTCTGTTGATCCCTCACTATATGATGAGATTTTTTTAGACCTCAGTTTTCCTATTACAGATTCTACTTCCATTCCTATGCTGATTATTGATCTTCTAAAGCCTTCACAACCTTGCACTTCAAAAGAGTATACTATTTCTAGTATGAGTACACCTATTGTGAGTATCGATGACTCATCTCTTCTTATGGACTTATTTTCTTTAGTTGTTGAGTTATGATTCACTCTTCACATGGACATTTTTTCAATGAATGTTCCATGTCATTCTTTTGATTGGTTCACTTCAGTGGTATTACTTTAAACTTCTATGCATGTTCTTGCCAGACCTATGCCACATATATGATTTGAGCCACATTCAGAGATCTTTATACTACTACCTTCATCTTCCATTATGGAATGGGTAGACTTTTAACACATACATTGGGTTATTCCTTTACCAAAGGGAAGAAACATTATTTGATGTAGATGGAGCTTCTACAGTCTTCAGGTAGAGGATCTTGTCATTAACCTTATTCATCTTGTGAGTTGTACTTGGAGTATTGATTACTTTAGCATCATTTAGGGGGTCTTTTAGTCTCTTCTTCTTTTATATCTCTCTTTTAGGGGGGAGTTTTTTCCCACTAGGTTTTCTCCTTTTCTCTACTTTATGAGAGATTGCATTGTACATGGGTATCACATTAGGCCTTATTATTGTTACCTATTTTTTGTATCATTGGCTACTTAAGTTGTGCTTATGGGGGGTGTTGGTGTAAGATTTTTTCTTATAATTTTTGGCTACACAATTGCATCTAATTGCTTAGGGATATAGAGGTTATTTAGGAAGTTTAGTACCACATTCACTGAAATGTGAGCTCTCATTATCTCTCCAACCTATAAATACCGCTCTCTCTTTGTATTCTTAATTTAGTGAGCTTGGATTCATTGAGATTCTTAGTTGTGAGTTATGATAGCTTTGAAAGATGTGAGAGCTATGAATTTTATCTATTTATATAAGTAGTTCATCTATATTATTAAATTCAATATTGTTTGGGTCATTGGTGTCTCATTCCTCTTGTTCATTTCTTGTAATTACGTGTATGTGTGTGCTAAGTATTGTCTTATACAATACACATCTCACATATTATATTAAATCAGTACATTCACTCAAATCAGTATTCCTGGAAGAAATGAATAAAATGAATCAGACACCAATGATCCACACAATATTGCATTAAATGATGGATATGAATTGCTTATACAAAGAGATGAAGTTCATAGCTCTCACAGCTTTCAAAGTTGTCACAACTCACAACTAAGAAGATCAATGAATCCAAGCTCACTAAATTAAAATTACAAAGGAAGAGAGGTATTTATAGGCTGGAGAGATAGTGAAATCTCACATTCTAATGAATGTGGTACTAATCTTCCTAAATAACATCTATATCCCTAAGCAAGAAAATGTAGTCATGTAGCCAAAATCCATAGGAAAAAGGATTACACCAACACCCCCCATAAGCATAGCTTAAGTAGGTGATGATACAATAAATGGGTCATAACAACAAGGCCTGATGAGACACCCATTTACAATGCAATCTCTCATAAAGTAGAGAAAAGGAGAAAACCTAGTGGGAAAAAACTCCCCCTTAAAGAGAGACAGAAGAAAAGGAGACTTAAATACCCCCTAAATGATGTTGAAGTAATTATTACTCCAAGTATAATTCTACCTAAAGATGATGAAGGTTGATAACAAGATCCTCTACCTAAAGACTATAGAAGCTCCATCTGCATCGAACAATGTTTCTTCCCTTTGGTAAAGGAATAACCCAATGTGTGTGCTAAAAGTCTACCCAATCCACAATGGAAGATGAAAGTAGTAGTATGAATATCTCTGACTGTGGCTCAAATCATTTATGTGGCATAGGTCTAGCAAAAACATGCATAGAAGCTAAAATTAATACCACTGAAGTAAACCAATAAAAATAATGGCATGGAACATTCATTGAAATAATGTCCATGTGAAGAGTGGATCATGGCTCACCAGATAAAGAAAGTAGGTCCACAAGAAGAGATGAGTCATCATCGATTCTCACAATAGGTGTACTCATACTAGAAATAGTAGACTCCTCTAGAGACTTATTTGGTGAGATTGATTTTGGGGACACCACATGTCAAAAGTGGACAAATGATGGTATTTAAGCATAAATTTGAAAACAGACCTCAAATAAGGAAGGGACCAAAAGGGGAATTACTTAAAGGTGTTGAGGAACTACTAACTATCGAGCGAGCTCGAAGCCAAAGATGAGCTACTCTAAAATTGATAAATGTGGATTTTTGATCCATAGTTCTTATCAACTCACAAGGGTATCTAACTATAGATGAGAGAACCCAAAACACTAGTACTCAAACTAGTTGAAGAAAAATTACAATAATGAGAGGAAGGTGAAGATACCTATAATTTTTGAAGGGCCACCTACAAGGGTGCCCATTCTTCCTCCTTTGACTAGGTCTAATTTTTTAAAGCCTCAAAGGATCTATCTATATCTATTATCTCCTTGAAAGAGATTTTCACCAATCTTTTGACAACTACCAACATTTGGAACTCTATCTAGGCAAGTGGGAGAAATTTTTTCTCCACCTTAGAGGCATCAATAACTTAACCAAGAATTGTGAAGATAGTCTGGTCATTCTACTTTTAATCAAGTAGTGCCTTAATCTAGTCCTTGGGGAGGATGCTATTATCTACTAAGAAAGCAGAAGGAAGTCCAAACTAGACTAATTAATCAATACATCCCTACCTATCTTGGACCACATATTCTAAGGCATTAAATAATGCCTTACACTTGTTGGTTGTCTTACTATGGCCAAGAAACCCATTGACCTTGGCCACCACCTACCTCTAGTTAGTCACCTCTACTACTTGTAGCATCTCATGAGAAGCACTATAGAGATTATAGATGAGTATATATAACCCTAAGACCTTGGGGGAGATGAAGGTGATCACATGATCAATAGATGTGATCACCTATGAAGCCAAATTTTGTACATCTATAATAAAATTTAGCACTATCTTCAGGTTTGCCACTGTGACCTTGATCCTTTCCCAATAGGATTTGTATAGGTGTTGCACTATAGAGTAGATTTATGAGGCCTATGGATGGGTGGTAAGGTCATTCATCAGCTTGTCAATTTTTTGGTCCTTTATTGAGGATTATAATTGTGCCTTTTACTGTAATTATTGATATGATTGATAAAAATTAGAGAGCTCTTGGTGGATTCGATCTAGTTCAATCTCCTTCTCCTATGGCTCATTTTTTGTGTCCAATCATAGGTTAACTTCCAATTGGAATCTCTCATTAGATATGTAGCTCTGTAGGTTGCACCTTACTTTATTGAGCTCTGTATCTTTAGATTTGACCTCAACATAGATACATTTGATCGTAGCTTTCACTTTTCCAAGCTCCAACTTGATCTTTTCTAACTATTAGGTCACCTTGAGTAGTCCATGGTAATGGGTTTTTGTATCTCTTCCATCATCTTGACTCTATTAGTAGGCTTGGCCTAGTTGAGGTTGAGGTTAATAACTTGAATAGTGTAGTCCTCTAATTGCATCTATCTTTGAGTCTTAATTACTTAGGGGGTTAGATGAGTAACCATAAGGGATTGTTGTGTAAGGTCATAAAATGACTACTTATGAGTTTGAGTATAGGCCTTGGCTTACTACCCTCTTTTTATTTCCATTTAGGACTCATGAGATACTCTTCTTGCATTCACCTACTACTAGTACTGATCTAGCCATTGAATGTTCTCCCCCATAAAGGGAATTCCCTATGTTAGTTTCAATGGAATAGTTACTTACTACTATGAAGTAGTGGGTATCATTCTTTCAGAGGAAGTTAGACGTAGGGTGAGGGTAGAAGGGTAAAATAGTGGGATCCTATGGAGCAGGGGAAATGGCATGTGTGACATGATGAAGGATGATGCCAAAGTTGAAGGTGGTGGGATGAGGAAAGGCATATAGGAGGAAATAAGGACCACATAGGAAAGAAATGCAATCTCGATGGAGGATTGGATGCAAAAATATGAGAGAGAAGCCAAGGTGGTGCTTGGATAAGTAGTAGAGACTATTGTATCCTAAAGTGAGATGGTGGATGGAACTATGGAGGTGATAAGAGAGGTGAAGGTGTAAAAGTGGCGACCCAAGAATAAAAATTTATTTTACATGGGTTCAAGTGGAGGGCTAGATTTGGGCACCTCAGGCTACTTGTACTGGGATGAACTAGTTACAATGTGATCAAAGGGAGACTATTATTTTTGTAGAGATATAAAGGTGAGTATAAGGGAGATGGCCATGAGGAAGGATTTTAAACCTTTAATACCTTGACCTATTTCTACAATGGCATGACTCTTACTACAAGCCCAAGAGTATCTTCCTCTTATTTTTCTCCTTCTCTTCCTATCATTATTTTAGGGGAGGATTCTTCCTCTACTAAGCCCTCCTCCTAATGATGCTCATCGCAAAGCTTATCAAATATTCCATCTTTATCTTCCTCATCATGCCTGACATAAGGTAGGTTGATATTGTACCTATATTTTTTAAAGGCATCCTTTTTCTCTTCACTCCATCCTAACTCGGTAAGTTGCCTCTTCATTGTATTTGATAATTTCTTGGTTGGGTTGTAATCCTAGACCTTGTCATATAAGTACTCCTATGGTTTGAGTACATCCAATGAGATATGAGTTAGGTCCACATAATTTTTGGGAATGTATTCCATAAGTGACTTCCTCTACACCAAGTAAGGTTGGGCTTGATTCCTAGGGGCACTAGTGGTTTTTAAGTTTGCTATGTATGCAGTTGGATCATAGTTTCATCTATCATCAATTAAGTCCAAGATAAACTCCACCATCTTAGATATGAGTAGGCATTCTTGGTGCCTTTTTCACACTTTAATTCCTCCTCTTGTAACGGGGACATCATATAGGCCTTTCCTCTTCTTCTTCCTTACCTCATAGATGGAATAAACCACATAAAGTTGTTAAGCATACTCCAAGGCTAGATTCCAGTCTATCAGGATGTGTGAAAGTTGAAAGGGTTCTCCCTATAGACCGTGCACTTGAAGGAATGGGAAGTGGGTTCCATAGAACCAATTGATAGAGACCTTGCTCTCAATGAGCCACAATAGCTATGATTTAGTCATTCTAAATGTAAGGGGATATTTGATATGGTCGATGAGAATTGGATCCATAAAATGCTCTAAAAACTCATAGTAGTCCCTAGTGATAGACAAGATGTGGGTCCATACAGCAACTAGGTTTATCGTGTTAGGGATGACATTTGTTTTAGAGGAGTTAAGGTTGAGGTATTTGGAGAAGAACTAGGAATGCTAGAATAGATTGAGATGTATAAGTAAGGATCAATACTGATTACCCATTGTTGAAATTTTTTCTAGCTCATCTCTTATGGAGGTGACAATGGATTCTACAAAATCCAACCGAAAATCTTATCCCTTCTACACCAAGGTTATGAGGAAGAGTGCCCCTAGCTGGAAGTCTTCAATGTTGGTGTCAAATTTCATTCTGAAGATGAAGGCCAACATGGATAGATTATCTCTCAAGTGTTGCATGAGAAATATATTGAGGGAAATGGGCATAGGATGCATCTCCATAATTTTATTTTTGAGGAGAAAGCTAAGGAAGTCTCCATTTTCTTAGACATAGGAATCCCAAATAGTTTGGAGGATATCTACACTATAGATATTATCCTCCTGATCACTCAATAACTAGAGTTTCTCCCTAATGTTATCTGCACCAATTTTTACCCTTAAATGGGTATTACCATTAATTATGCTAGAGTGGGTGTTATATATTTCAACATAAAGGGTGATGATCTCTGGGTAGGGATAAACATAAGACACCATGAAATGTGGTAGTGTGCATTCCCATAACTTGTAGTTAAATGAGTCATAGTCATTTATGCTAGCCCTTGTGAGCATTTAGGTGTAAGTGAACTCTCTTAGACTCTTGGGGTTCTTGGACAACTTCAAGTTGAAGATATTGTCTGTAAAATCAGTGACCAATGTTTAGTCCCTCTAGTCCCACTTAGATTCTTGTTTGGTGTTGGGCACCTTTTCTTTTGTTGGAGTAGGGTTGGAAGCATTGGCTTTGATTTTTGTGTATTTAAGATAAATGTCACCCCAACTACTTAAACTATAGGTTCTTTATCTGATGGGATGCTGGTCACTTCCTAATGAAGATGTAGAAGCTTTCATTAGTGATGATTTTACTCTAAAACCACTCTATTTCTAGTGAAGGTCTGGATTAATGGTTCTCTACTTTACTACTTACAACTGTAGACTCAACCCTTCCTACTTATCTCAATTCACTAGATGTTCTTGACACTCTTAATTTGTCTAATGGTTGGCTTGGATGAGGTGAGTGTATTCATACATTGATGCCACTAGACAAGCCCATGATCAAAACTTTTAAAATTAGGTGCCCCCATAAATTATAAAGGTATCACACATTCTATAAGGGCCACTCATGAGAGATTTGTGGTGATCATTATGGGGAGTCACACAAAAATGGGATGTTTGGCATTAGTGGCAGGTAAGGTGGGTAGATAACTATCTTTCAAAGAATTATTTTGAATATTTAGGAGGATTAGGGAGGGGATGCATGGTGAATATAAGAGTCACTTGTGCCAATGACACTTATTTGAAAATGAAATAACAAAGGGAAGGAAAATGAAGCAAGGGGGAAAAACAAGAAAAAAGAAACACATGATAAAAAGGAAAACTAACTAATTATATACAAGGGAGAAGATGGGTAATTCAATTTAAATGCTTCAAGTCAATCTCATTTATGGGTATTTCCAATGCATTGCCCTCTTGATCTTCTAATTCATAAAAATTCCCCCACCTATCACTGATGATGTGAAATGGTCCTCTCCAAAGATAATCAAACTTTACATGTTGTCCTGGCTTTATGACCCACTGATCATATTTGAGAACTAAATCTCTAGGTTTAGATTCTAGGTCTGATAACTTACTATTGAGCCATCACTTAACTACTTATTTTTGGATGAGCTTTACATCACTTTCCTATTCCATCACCTCTTTTAGTTTGAGTAATTCATCAAGCCAAACCTCTATTTATCCATTTTATTCAATTTTAATAGCCTTCAAGAGCTATTGTGTGGGCATTTTTTATGATATTGGCATAATTATTTCTTTCCCATATAAAATTTCATATGAGGATGCCTTTAGAACCTATTTATGGGTGATGTGATCCAATCATAGGGCCATCATCATGTGCAGATGCCACTCCTTATAATTACACATTATTTTGATCAGTATGATCATATTTTTTTTAGTAGACTCTACCAACCCATTCCCTTGTGGGTAATAATTGGATGAAGCCTTTAGGATTTTTCATCTTCACTTATCTTCACTGTCAAATGGGTTTTACCTATAATTATGCTAGTGCCAATGAACATATATAATTATCCATCAATAATTTTTCTTCAAAACCATTCTTTATCTTATTGAAGGCACTAGATTAACAATCCTTACTAACAAATTCTCATAATTCTTGGCTTGACCCTCTCTGCTCTTTATGCTCTCTATAATTATTTTATGCTATCAAAATCTCAATGCATCTAAGTGTTTGGATAAATGAGTATATGTGTATTTAAAATATAATGCCCCTATGTGAGATCATAATAATTATCTTATAATGGGTATTTATACTTTGAAATTAATGATGGGAGAGTGAGCCAATAACTATCTTCTGGGGAATGCTTTTAAAACTTAAGAGGGCTAGGGAGAGGGAATGTGGAAAATAAAGGTACACTTATGCCAATGACACTTATTAGAGAGAATAAATAAAATAATATACCCTTTAAACATGCACAAGAGTGTATTTCCCCTTCAAAGTATCTCCTAGGAGATACATTTCAAACAGGGATATGAGTTGATTTCTCCTTCAAAGAACAAGTACAATTTTCCTTTACATGGAAGGCACTATTGGGTGATATTTTAAAGGTCATTGAAATACATTCAAGATATATCCTAATAGATACCTCTCAAACATGCATAATAGTGTATTTTCCCTTTCAAGTTATCTCCTAAGAGATACCTTTCAAGATTGAATTTCTACTTCAAGGAACAACTAGAATTTTCCTTTACATAGAAGACACTATTGGGCAATATTTTAAAGGTATTTATAATACCTTCAAGGTATATCTTATGATATACCTTTAAAAAATCTACAAGAGTAGATGTCCCCTTTAAGGGATCTCCTAGGAGATACCTTTCAAATAGGCACAAGAGTGGATTTCTCCTTCAAGGAACAAGTGGAATTTTCCTTTACATGAAAAGAATTACTGAGTGATATTTTGAAATAATTTGTAATAATTTAAAAGTATCTCTTATGAGATGTCTTTAAAACATGTACAATATTTTATTTCCACTTCAACGTATCACCTAGGAGATAAATTTCAAATAGGGATAAAAGTGGATTTTCCCTTGAAAGGACAACAGTAAAATTCCTTTACATAGAAGCACTATTGGGTGATATTTTGAAAGCCCTTATGATACCTTCAAGGTATCTCTTAGGAAATACATTTAAAATATGCACAAGATTGGATTTCCCCTTCAAGGTATCTCATAGGAGATACCTTTCAAACATGCACAAGAGTGGATTTCTCCTTCAATTTTCCTTTATATGGAAGGCACTACTAGGTAATATTTTGAAGGAATTTGTAATACCTTAAGGTATATCTTAGGATATACCTTTCAAAAATTCACAAGAGTGTATTTCCCCTTCAAGGTATCTCCTAGGAGACACCTTTAAAATAGGTATAAATGTGGATTTCTCCTTCAAAGAACAAGTGGAATTTTATTTTACACAGAAGGCACCACTAAGGGATATTTTGAAGGCCTATGTATTACCATTAAGGTATATCTTAGGAGATACCTTTCAAACATGCACAAGAGTGGATTTCCCCTTTAATTTAGTCCTAGGAAATACATTTAAAACATGCACAAGAGTGGATTTCTCCTTCAAGGAACAAGTGGAATTTTCATTTACGTTAAAGGCACTACTAGGTGATATTTTTAAGGCCTTTTTAATACCTTCCATGTATATCCTAAGAGATAACTTTAAGAAATTCACAATATTTTATTTCTCCTTCAAGGTATCTCTTAGGAGATATCTTTCAAATAGGCACAAGAGTTGATATCTCCTTTAAGGAATAAGTGGAATTTCCCTTACATAGAAGGCACTACTGGGTGATATTTTGAAGGCCCCTATAATACCTTAAATGCATCTTGTAAGAGATACCTTTCAAACATGCACATGAGTTGATTTCCCCTTTAAGGTATCTCTTAGGAGATACATTTCAAATAGGGACAAGAGTGGATTTCTCCTTCAAGGAACAAGTGAAATTTTCCTTTACATGGAAGGCACTACTGTGTGATATTTTTAAGGCCCTTATAATACCTTTGAGGTATATCCTAGGAGATATCTTTCAAACCTGCACAAGATTGGATTTCCACTGCAAGGTATCTCCTAAGAGATACCTTTCAAATAGACACAAGAGAGGATTTCTCCTTTAAGAAATAAGTGAAAATTTCCCTTATATAGAAGATACTAATGGGTGATATTTTGAAGGTCTTTGTAATACCTTCAATTTATATCCTATGAGATACATTTTAAACATTAAAAAAGTGGATTTCCCCTTTAGGGTATCTCCTAGAGATACCTTTCAAATAAGCATAAGATTGGATTCCCCATTTAAGGCATTAGAATTAAAAGGCACCATTCGAGAGATGTCCATAAATTGAGGGTCATAAAGTGGTGAGAAAAAAATGAATCATCATGCAAAGTTACATTTTAAAAATCTACAAGGTAATCAAAAGGTGTCACATGTTTGGATGTCGAGCCAACTAGACAGCTTAGTCATATTCAAGGCATGTGAGTATATAGTTATATCTGAGGTGGCAACGAGATGTTGAAAGGTGGAAATATTTAGATTTAAAGCTAAAAATGATGGCAAAAAAAATTCAAATTAAAACTAAATTCAATTTTAGAGAAATTAATTACTAAAAAAATAGTTTAAAGTTTGATAAGCTTGCCCATTAATACAATATGAACCAAGATCACCATTAACATTGTGTTTCACTAAATTTTGAATCTATTTGATGTTTAAGAAGAAACAGAGATGAAAGGTAGGGATTAGAGATTAGAGAGAACTTAGATTGGTTTCACGTTGTATCTAGATGATGTTGAGCACTCCTCTTTAACTAGGGAAGACCACCTATGAATAAGAAAGCACTACCACCAAAAATGTTTTTTAGTAGATATGTGAGTGGGCTGCCAAGCTACATGCTTGTTTGTGGAATATCAAACTTCCTTAGGGATGACAGTCCACTTTTTGAAACAAAATGGTAATAAATGACAAAATGAAAGAGAGATTAAGAGAGAGATATTTGTATCATTATTACAGTTTGAGTGTAGCAGAGAGTGACATAGTGGAAGTAATGTGAGCTATTTTATGTTTTAGGAGGTTGTTTAGATAGACTTAGAGAAGTTGGTGGAAATACATAATCACCAACATCTATTAATGATATTGATGTCATGATGTTAGTAATGAGATATGATCAATGTCAATTATCTGATCGATGTCGATAGGGGTAGTAAATTCTCAAAAGGTTTTAGGATACTTTTCTAAGCTGGGAGGTAGATGTTGGTCAAGTTTTTTAGGTTGGGAAGAGTCGTAAGGGAGTGGGTAAGACTCAGGTGGGTCTAGATAGAGGGTTGGTATGTTTGAAATGAGGTAAATAGGCAAAGGAGTTTTAGAACTCCTTCATAGGGAGATTCAAGACATTCAAAAAATGATAAATAATATAACATAAAGTAATTGTAAAATGACTATTTAAAGGGATTACAAAATATAGAAATATACTTAGTTGGTGAAATGGATGAATCATGTGTGATGGATAGATGGCTCTAATGAGGCATGTTGAAGCAATATGTGAATAGAAAATACAAGCATGTGCTATTAGTTCAAAAGAATCCAAGTTCTAT
This sequence comes from Torreya grandis, assembly GCA_037957365.1. Classification (NCBI taxonomy): domain Eukaryota; kingdom Viridiplantae; phylum Streptophyta; class Pinopsida; order Cupressales; family Taxaceae; genus Torreya; species Torreya grandis. Next base: position 1,702,890 of record JARHVA010003478.1, on the reverse strand, counting down.
GTAGTATATCAATTCCTAATTTGGGTTGATTTATGTAGAGTAACAGTAAACTTGGATGTAGAAAGTTGAATGCCAAAGCCTGTACATGAATGATTGATTTTTCTAATTTCTACTGACCTGAACATTAGCTTAGAATTTTGCTTAAGTAATCAACATTGGTGATCCCATCGATGTTGACTGAGGGTTGACTGATTTTAGTGGCATAAGAATAGGTAAAAGGGATATTTTTAGCCTATTTTCTATTTTTTCTCTTGTCAAGTTTGGTGTCCATTAGAAAATGGTAGAAATGTGAGGTTAAGAAGAATTTAGTTAGTTTGGAATTTGTGTTAGGGGTGAGAACAAGTCATGGGTAGTTAGGATTAAGGGACTAAGTCTTGAGGTGACTCAGAGGGTCAGAATTAGTCTTATGATGAGGTAGCCAGGTAAGGTGGCATAATAGTTTTTAATTAACTTAATTAAATATTTTTAAATTAATTAAATGTGTGAGGGGTGAAAACATGGGTTAGGAAGGCTAATTATTAAAAGGGAATCAAGGGGGGTTTTGACACAGGGAGTTACACATGTGTGTGATGTAATTTTGGTGTCTAAATTTTCCCTTTTTTATCTTTTAATGTGTACTAAAAAGTTGCAAGATAAAAACAAGAGTTAGATGCTCTAGGTATGGGATGAGGTATCCCCCCTCAAAATAGGAACTGATAAAGGAGAATCTAGAATTAGGTACCAATTTGATAAGGATTTAATTGGGTGGGTGGATGTTGAGTGAGAACATGGTAACATCATTTCTTGTGTGTATACTACTATGAGTTATAATTGACACAATCAATAATAAATAAAGGCAAGAAGGAATTAGATATAAATAACCAAATCATATCTTGTAGGTGATAGCTGATCAGGTTAAAATGATCAAAGTTATAACTCTAATGATCCATGTGTTATAGGTATCTAAAGTAGGAAGTGCTCTTGGTAAACATAAAAGGTTACATGTGATAAGAATGGCTTGGTCATGATATAAAACACTTGATATACATGTGTGTGTACAATAACCAACTATAGCGAGGTAGCATAAGAGATCAAGATAAGTAATGCAAGGTTGGCTCAAAAGGGTCAATGGTTGAGGAGATATTTGTGATCTTTGATCAGAGTCATTGTGGGTAGATATTTAAGTGATCTCCAAGGTTAGTTGTCATGGTTGGGGATATACATGTGATCTCTAAGGTTTGTTTTCATAGTTAAGGAGTTATATGTGATCTCTAAGTTTCCTTGGACTTAGGGTGTAGTCCAAAGGGTGGTGGTTGGGGTTAAAAACTCTACTTTTAATGTTATTGATGTCGATTATGTCACCAATGTTAGTAGTAAGTATTGCTAATATCAACATCTTAGGTCAAGACTATCGATGTCAGTGTATGACCAAATCTAACAAAAAGAGGTTTGGTAGCCCAACAAAACTCATTTATAATAGTTGATTTGATAAAAAGAGTTCTGAGTGTTATGGAGCATAGGATATCCATAGCCTATCTATTTATGGTGATTTGGTGAGAGATAAGTGGTTGAGAAGAGTGTGTGAGAGTGAGGGTGTGATTGAATGCTTGGTAGGACATGGTGTGATTGAGAGAGTGTTGGTGTGGGTAGAGATGACAAAGGTAGGAGGGGACCCATCTAAAGGCATGCCACCATAAGTGCCAACCATTTCATCTTAGAGGAGATGGAAAGATGAGGTAGGATGTTTTTTGAGTTGAATTTTAATTTAAGGTAGTTAATTTGTTATTTGTGCTAAATTTAAATGTTTAGGGGGAGAGAGTGCAATTATAGGGGTAGTAAATGGGGTAAGGGTAGGTGTGGCTAAATTTGGGAGGGGTTGGGGGTAGGATTTGTATCTAAAGTATGCTCCATGATAGAATCAATAGCAAGAGGGGAAGGTGGAAGTGGTTTCCAGCTTGCATAATCAACAAGAATTTTGGCTTGGCTTCACATCAATACCATGCAAGAAGAAGTATAAACAGTCGTAGAACTCTGTATTACTGACAGAGTGTGGAAAAACTAGGTTTGGGTGTAGGTAGGTAGGTTTTTTTAGCTTTCTATTTTTAGAAAACTAAAAATAACTAAATTACACAGTCACTAACATCAGTCACTTAACCAATGTCGGTAGGTTAAAGTCTACTGATATCAGTGGACTTAATCGATATTGGTCATTGTGGAATCTTGAGAGATGAAAAATTCAATGTTTTAGAAATGAAAAGGTAAAATCTAGGAAAAATCAAGGATGCAAGAGGTTTTTATGAGGAGGATGAACACTCAAAGAACTTGATATAATAGGTTATACAACCTGAGTATTATGAATAGTGTTAATTTTGAAAATCAATGGAAAAATGTCTTTACCAACTCAAAAATACAAAAGGCAATAGAAAAGAAGAAAAAGAACATACAACCACTAATTATTAACTCATATAGATTAATTTTAGTCTTGTGTTGGCTTATGCCTTAATCAAATAGTGAGATGAGAGTTTGGTTATCGAAGGTACTAGAAAGTAATCTAGAGCTAGTTTCACGTTAAGTTTGGTGCTCAAGAAGAAATTTGTGTTTGACCAAGTACATGGCTTGTTATAGTGGCTTGATCCCTTCACTTCATGGACCTAAATCCAAGCTAAGATGCTTATCCAGAATATTCTTTCTGTCTAGAGTTTATACTCTATTAAATAATGGAGTGAGTTCTCTCCTTAGTGGTGAAATCCAAGAAGGATAGTTGGGTAGGGTAAGGTGATCCATCAGGTGATGAAATATTGATGGGCCTTATCTCAAGTGAGTTTAGATGTTTTATTTTGTGAATGTGATCTGGTAGTGTAACATAGGTGTAATACAATTCATTAATAATGCTTATAATTAACTAGATGAACTAAATATGCAACAAGCAAATAATGAAGTATAATGAGTTTTAAACCCAAATCTTAAAGTGTTTGGATTCAAATGAAAACAATGATGAAATAGGAGAAGAGAATAAATTTCACTATCCTAATGTGCATGCAAGAAAGATATAAATAAGAGATTCTTTTTAACTTATAAGAAAAATGATAAGTTTCTTTTAGAGGTAAAAGAAAGAGAAGAGTGGCAAGGAAGAAGAAATTTTAGTTTATTGATTTTAAATAAAAAATAAAATATTGAATAATTCATTTTGAGGAAAAAGAGAGGGAGAAAGTGCAAGGAATGAAATTTTCACTATAATGCACCTATATGAATGCTTAAAACAAGCAATGAACCCAAAGAAAACCCCAGGGTCCCACCAGGTGTGCCAAAAATATTTCACTAAATTTTAAATCTATTTGATGTTTAAGGAGAAACAGAGATGAAGGGTAGGGATTAGATATTAAAGATAACATGGATTGGTTGCATGTCATATCTAGATGATGTTGAGCACTCCTCTTTGGCTAGGGAGGACTACTTGTGAATAAGAAAGCACTACCACCAAAAATATTTGTTAGTAGATATGTGAGTGGGATACCGAGCTATGTGCTTATTCATGGAAGTGTCAAACTTCCTTAGGGATGATAGTCCACTTTTTGAAAAAAAATGGTAATAAATAAAAAAATTAAAGAGAGAGTAAGAGATAGATATTCATATCATTCTTATAGTCTGAGTGTAGTAGAGAGTGACATAGTGCAGGTAATGTGAGTTATTTTGTGTTTTGGGAGGTTATTCAGGCAAGCTTAGAGAAGTTGGAGGAAATACATAGTTGTTGACATCGATTAAGGATGCCAATGTTGATAAGGAGATATGACCTATATTGGTTATTTGATTGATGTTGATAGGGGTAATAGATTCTCAAAAAGTTGTTGGATACTTTTCTGAGCTAGGAGGTAGATGTTAGTGAGGTTTGTGAGGTTTGGAAGAGTCATAAGGGAGTGGGTAAGACTTAGGTGGGTGTAGATAGAGGGTTAGTATGTTTAAAGTAGAGGGAAACATGTGAATGAGTTTTACAACTCCTTTATAGGGAGAGTTGAGACATTCATAAAATGATAAATAATATAACGTAAAGTAATTATAAAATGACTATTTAAATGGATTACAAAGCACAGAGATATACTTATTTTGTGAAATAGATGAACCATGGGTGATAAATAGATGGATCTAATGAGGCATGTTGAAGAAATATGTGAATAGAAAAGACAAACATGTGCTATCGATTAATAAGAATCCAATCTCTGTGCAATATATCAATTCATAATCTAGGTTGATTTGTGTAGAACAACAACAAGCCTGGATGTAGAAAGTTGAATGCCAAATCTTGTACTCAAATGATTTATTTATAGTAATGTGAATATTAGCTTGGAATTTGTATTAATTAATCAACGTTGGTGATCCCACTAATGTTGACTAAGGGTTGATCGATGTCAGTGGCATAAGAATAGGTAAAAGTGATATTTCAGCCTATTTTTTATTTCTTCTCTTGCCAAGTGTGGTGTCCATTAGAAAATGGTAGAAATTCAAGGTTAATAAGAATTTAGTTAGTTAGGAATTTATGTTAGGGGTGAGAAAAAGTCATGGGTAGTTAGGATTAGGGGACTAAGTCTTGAGGTGACTCAAAGGGTAAGAGTTAGTCTTAGGATAAGGTGGCCAGGTAAGGTGGAATAAGTAGTTTTTAATTAACTTAATTAAATATTTTTAAATTAATTAAATGTGTGAGGGGTGAAAACATGGGTTAGGAAGGCTAATTATTAAAATGGGATCAAGGGGCATTTTGACACAGGGAGTTACACACGTGTGTGATGTAATTTTGGTGTCTACACATTGCATTAATAAAGCTTACCAAAAAGGTCTTATGTGCATTCATCCCACATTAAGATGATATATAATCTCATCAATCAAAATTCAAAATCCATGGCCGAAGTAGGAGTGTCTGTAACTATCAAGTTAGAATAGGTCCAATTTCTCTATTTGTATGGGGCAAACATAGTCTTTCAAGACACTAGTTTCAATACCATTGCATTGGCAATTGATGACAAACATTACAATGACTTATTCTACCATATGGAGACGTTTCCTCTCCAAATGTATAACTTCCAAAGGCTAACTCCAACTCAACCATTGCCTCCATCAATAAATCCCCCAAGTGGTTCTTCACATAAGACATGGATTAAGTAGATGAAATTGGCTAAAAATACATATAAACAACACCATATATATAAGGTTATTTATTTATATATAAGGTGCTAAATATATATAAGGATTTTGTAATAAATTAGGTGCTTAAATTAGGATTTTGTAATAAATAAGGAATTTTGGCTTAAATTATGCTTTGAAGACTGATAGCTATGCTCCTAATATGAAAAATCATGAATGTGAAGCATCCACCTCCATTAGTGAGATTCAAAACAATGCCATTATACCAATAATGCCACACTCTATAATTTGATGTGACAGTGTTTTCAAAAGATCTTCAAAAGAATTGATGTGATGGTATTTTGTGATGACGTTTCCAAATGGTCTTTTCAAGCAAGATTGATGTAACTATGTTTTAAATAGAGGGTATTTTAAAAATATTTGGTATAATGCATAATTAATTTTGATTATTTATCCTAGTGCTACCAATAATGACCTTTATGACACACATTACTACTTGATTGGATAAAGCACCTTCCAATTATATCTCAGATGATCTAAAGAGATAACCATAATTGCCACCATCATTCTAATCAAAATCACATCATATAACCTACTTTTCTATTCATTTTTTACATTATTGCTACTAGTAATTATTATGTCATATCTCTAACCTCTTTCTTCCCCTCTTCCCTATGCAAATTTGATCTCTGTGTTTTTACAGTATAGTCAAATATACAATCAAATAGTTCTTGATCAAAATATGGGTGGGAGAAAGAAAAAAGTGAACCAAATCCTTTGAGTCATTGATATAAGATGAAGTAGCTAGAGAATTATTTAAAATAGTAGGCTCGTTGAATTTCTTAAAAATGTTTCAAAGATTCCATGAAGAAATTGTGTAAGAATTCTATGATAATTTTGATGAAGATCATGTTATTATCAAAGGGAAGAACATTCCAGTAAATTCTTCTATAATCAGTGTTCTATCTAGGATTCCTAAGGATGGAGTAGTTGACATTGAAAAGATCATTTTTTCTAACCTAATTTATATGTTTGTTAAAGGAAATGAGCCACACCCTAGACTCGCTAAATCCCCCCAAGGAGTGGCCAAGAGTATTTAGAGAGAAAGTCTTCCTCAACCTTGGCAAAATGTTTTTTTCTAAATAATGAAATATATCACTTATGATGGCTAATTTATAGTAGTGGGTGGAGATGCTATGAGACTCTTTCTTCACTTGAGGAAAGGAGCTATTCAAGAAGAATATAATATTGATCTTCACTCTTTCCTTCATAATGCTATTATTAATATTTTTTAGAAGATAAAATGAGGTACTGGGTTTACCTGCCATCATGGGATGGTTACACTCATTTGTCACCATTATTTTCTTAGTAAACCAAGGGGTTAAAAGGCTTGGTCCTCTTTCATTTGATTTTTTTTTCTATTTCCTACCCAAAATACACCATGCCCTATCTCTCCTCCTTCCACTACAATCTGAATTGAATAAACCATAGTTGAAATTGAAAAATGGCCATTTTCACTACCATTGGTTCCAAAGATACTAGGCTAGAGATCAAAGTGATAAATATGATTTTCTTCAAACACCACTCATCATCCACCAACTAAACTCTAGTGCATTCACTGACTTACCTTACAAGAAGAAGAAGAAGAAGAAGAATATTTATAGGCCATAGAAGAAGTTGTATTTGTAGAGGGAACCCTAGAAAAAGAAGTTACAATCTATATTAGGATAAGGTTTAGGCCTTTTATCATTTTTTGTCTTTTATCTCCATGACGGTGTTGGAATTATTAAGTAGAAGTTGAATTTAAAGCCTAGGTGCATACAGTTGTCAGAGATCTTGGATTCTTGTCAAGGGGCGACCATGACTAAGGCCATCATTTGAAATTTATGACTTGAGTAAGAGGTTTGAATCAAGAAATTTGGATTAAGGATCAGTCATCCCACTTCTTTATGAGAGGACTTGTAAAAGGTAAAGTGTGGAGGAGAAATGACAAACATTTAATATAGCTCATCATAGTTATATAAACTATCCCTAAAGTGTTGTATTTGGTTATATATTATATTATATTTAATAGTTAAAATCTGATCTAAGTAGGATATGAATCCAATTTATTCATTATTTATTTTTAATTTATTATTGATTCTTTACCTTATTATTGTGTCTAACTTGGATGAATAGCGTAATTTTTAGTATAGCAACACATCCCATGGATGGGGTAATTTTGAGTAGAGGAACACATTCAAAGGATGGGGTAATTTTCAGTAAGCAAAACATCCCAATGATTGGGTAATTTTGAGAATGCAACACACAGTTTTTATAATTATTTTAGCTATAATTTTTAGGATTTGGCAAGTGAGCTCTAATGATTCAATGCTCTAAAGACACTCCAAAGACACTCTAGAATTAATCTGAATATGTTTTGGGTGTGATCTAAAGACACACATGATGCTTCAAATATGTTTATAAATGCTCTAAAGATTTGTATAGGGTGATCAAAAGACATGTACTAGATGCTTTAAAGATATATAGATGTGTTATAAAGACTACACAAACTATGTGTAATACATGTGTTGAGATAAATTATGAGCATTTTACTTTAAAAATATTATTTAAGAAAAAATAAAAAATTTATTGGATGCACATAATAGCTAGCAACAAAAAAAAAGGAGCAGCCATATAAATATTCATCCCTCTACTACTTCCCACCCCTCAAATATTAGATTAAACAAAACACAGAAAGACTGAGATTGAGAATAGCAGAGCACTTGTTCAACATATTCAACCAAGCATGAAGGCCTATTAAATAGGCAAATAAATGAAATACTCGTGAAGCATGAGATGGGTATAAGAAAACTAACCTGCGTTAGCTTGCATGAAATAACAAAGACCGAACAAATAACTAACCTCTTAACCAAAGTGGTTAAGGCAACTAACCAACTTAAATTACCTTAATAAATAACCTAAGGTAAATACAATAATATGCTAACACCTTCCCTTAATGACTAAACTAGAAACAAGGCCAAATTTATTCTAAATTTTATGAACTTGTCTGTACCAAGTGGTTTGGTCATTATATCAGCTGGCTGCTCTGCAGTGGGGTAGTAGAAGAGACTGACGTCTTCATTTGTAACCAACTATCAGATGTAATGATGGTGAACCTCAATGTGTTTGGTCCTGGCATGGAATACTGGATTCTTCACCATCTTTAAAACACTTTGGTTGTCACAAAAAATTGGAGTAGGTTTTGATGACTCAAACTGAAGATCCTCCAAAATTTTCTTTATCCACATGGTTTCACAACCTGCACTAACCACAGCTTTATACTCTACTTCTGTTAAAGATAATGCTACTATAGTTTGTAGTTTGCTCTGCCATGAGAAAAATCCTGAACCAAAAGTGAAAACATACCCTATTGTAGATTTTCTTGAATCAACTGAACCTACCCAATCAAGATTAGAATATCCTAAAAGTTCAAAATCTACAGACTTCTTATACAGTATGCCAAAGTCAAGAGTACCTTTGACATATCTTAATACTAATTTTGCAGCTAACCAATGGACTTCCTATGGTTTAGACATGAAGCGAGATAGAAAACTCACTGTAAAACAAATATTCGGTCTAGCGGTAGTGAGGTAAATGAGACTACCCACTAGCTACCGATACACTGTTTCATTGACCGGTGGTGAATCAGTGTTTGTTGAAATTTTAGCTCCTGCTTCCATAGGTGTGTGATTAGGATTACAATCCATCATTTTCAACCTTTCTAGCAATGAATTGGCATACTTATTCTGTGACATGAATACAATATTACCACTTTGCCAAAACTCAACACCTAAACAGTATTTTAGTAGTCCTAAGTCTGTCATTTCAAAAGTACAATAAACATCAACTTTCATTTTCTGAATGAGACTAGTACTACTTCCAGTGATGGCTATATCATCAACATATATAATTAGAATCAAGATATCATCACCAGACACCTTTACATAGAGAGTTGGTTCCAAGTTACACCTTTTAAAACCTGACTCCCTAAGATATGAGTCTATTTTTGTATACCAGGCTCGATGAGCCTACTTGAGTCTATACAAGGACTTGATCAGCCTACAAACAAGATGTTCCTTACTAAGAACCTGAAAACCCTGTGGCTGAACCATGTAGACTTCCTCCTCCAGATCTCCATTCAAGAAAGCACTCTTTACATCCATTTGGTGCACCTGCCATCCAAACTAAGCAGCAATAGCAATAATCAAATGAAAAGTTACCATCTTGGTGGTTGGAGCCAAAGTCTCCTCATAATCAACCCCTTCCTCTTGTGCATAACCTTTTGTAACAATCTAGCTTTGTGTTTGTCCAAGGAACCATCTGCTTTGAATTTTACCTTATAATATTATTTACAACCAATGGATTTCTTTCCTAGTGGTAGTTCCATCAACTTCCAAGTCTTATTTTTCATCAAGGAATCATATTCCAATTGCATAGCTGATTCCCACTCAGACTTCCCTTTGGCCTTTGAAAAAGAATTAGGCTCAAATACTTGTGAAACATCAGTTGTTAGAACAAGATTGACATGCTCACCTCTATTACCAAACTACTTTCCCAATCTCAGTCTTCTACCTTCCACACCTTATGGCAAGTCTCCTTCTTTTAGTGCTTCAATTGTGGTAGTATACCACTTTGGATTCTTTGGTTGTTCTGCTAGAACCACACAATGGCCTGTATCAATTCCCTCCTTGGGATGTGATTCCACTGATGAACAAGAATCTTGCTCAATTTTCACATTATAACTAATAATTGAATCATTAGATAACAATGACTCAATATCTAAAACTTGACCAATTGCTATGAAGTATGGCATTTGTTCATTTACTATGACATCTCTATTTACCACAACTTTGTTAGTAGAAACATCAAGTAATCTGTAGGCCTTTGATTGATCACTGTATCCAACAAACATGTATGTTTTGCTTTTTGCATCCAATTTTTTTCTCTTTTGACTAGGAATAACTGCAAAAGCTACACAACCAAAAATTCTAAAATCACTTACATCTGGAGTTTGACCTGACCAAGCCTCCTCTGGAGTCATATTCTCCAAAGCTTTTGTAGGACTTTTGTTGAGGATGTATACTGTTGTATTCACTACTTCTACCTAATACCTGTATGGGACATTTATGCTTTGGACCATACAACGAGCCATGTCCATCACCGTCCTATTACGCCTTTCCACAACTCCATTTTGTTGTGGAGTGTAAGGTGTAGTGTATTGTCTATGTATGCCTTCAGTGGCACAAAACTCCTTGAACTATTTTGAGATGAACTCACCCCCATTATCCATTTTAAGAGATTTCACTGGCCATCTTGCCTATTTTTCAACCATAGCTTTCCAAGTAAGAAAGTTAGAAAAACAATCAAATTTCTTTACTAGAAAGTATACCCACTTTTTCCTAAAGAAATCATCAACTAGTAACAAGAAATAATGGGCACCAGAAGGGGTAGGTGTCTGCATTGGACCATGCAAATCTGCATGTACCAGATCCAATACTCCCTTTGCTCTCGAAGCTTTACCAACATCAAATGAATGTCTAACATGCTTCCCCAACTGACATCCAGTACATACATGATGACTATGCCGAATAGAAGGAATCCCCTTAACCATCTTAGTCTTACTCAATGTAGTCAAATACTAAAAATTCAAATGCCCATACCTTTCATGCCATAGTGAACTTGTGCTATCAACCGCTGCAAGTGCACTTTCCTTTGCTTTGATTGGATCTACAAGCTTATACATGCCTTTCTCACCGATCCCAACAACAATAATCTTGTTATCTTTAGTGGTGACTAAACATTGTTGTTCTTGAAATTCTACAACAAAATTAGATTTTGAGGTGATCTCACTAATTGAAAGAAGATTTTTGTTCATATCCAGTACATACCTAACATTCTTGAATGTATAATTTATTGTACCATCAAAACTTATATGAACATTACCAAATCCTTTCACAAAATATGTTGTACTATCTCCCAAAGATACAGATTCATTATTACTATTATATTCAACAAAATCCACATACCAGTCCTTATGGCATGTATAATGGCGAGATGCCCCTGAATCAAAGTACCAAGCTCGATCCAACATAGAATTACCACTGGAAGCCATGAAAGCAAAATCTGGTGATTCCTCGCCTTCACCTTCAACTACATTCGCATAATGAGCTTTCTTTCTGGGGTTAGCCATATCCTGTTGTCTTTTCCTACAATATTTCTTAAGGTGACTAGGTTTCTTACAGTAAAAACATTTCCATTTAGATCTCTTATTACCACTTGTGAAGATTCTGATGGATAGTTATTTTTACCAGACTGCTTACCCTTTAACTTGATAAAGAATGCACTCTCTGTGGAAGTGGATGTAGACAACACTACATGCTCCTATTGTCTCTCCTTTTGCAATAGCAATGTAGACAATGTTTCAAAATCCAAAGTCTACATCTCAGCAATCATGTGCAAGGACTCCACAAATGACTCAAATGATGGTGGAAGATTTTGCATAACAAGAGCAATCAAATCTTGGTCATCAACAAGTTTTTGTACTACTTTCAAATGGTCACTGATGTCCTTGATCTGTAATAAAAACTCAAAAATGGAGCCACCTTCCTGCATCTTAGTGGAAAACAACAAATTCTTCAAATAAAACACTCTACCAACTTCAGAAGCCTGATATTTTGAAGATAAAGTTTTCCATAAATCTGATGCTATAGGTGCATCTCTAACCTCTGAGATTAGATTATCTACTATTGACAATTTTAAAAACATGAGAGCCTCACGATGACATTTATCATAGTCATTGGTAGCAATGGCAGGCCTTTACTCTTTATCGAGCACTATTTGATCAATATTCAGATATTCACATATTGTCAAAACCTTGTGACTCCACAAACTAAAGTTCTTGCCAGTCAATTTCTGAGAATCTGGTAGTAACAAGTGTTGAATACTAGCCATTTTACCTAGTTTTTCACAAAAATGATAAAATCAGAAAAACTATAATGACTTTTTTTTTAAATTCCTTCTACACACTGATTCTATATTGACACTGAACAACCCTATCCATTTTTAGCAACAAAATCAATACCGTTTGTAAGATCACAAAAAATTCTACCACTGAAACAATTAAATCGGGAAAACTACAATTTTGATTTAAAAAATTCTTTCTCCGTTGACATCCAGATAAAAAACCCAGAAAATAGTAAAATTTTTAGCTTTTTGGATGCTTCTGTGATTATTAGTCAGTGGTAGGTCCCCAATAACCCTTATTGGCTAAAGTTTTGATTTATTTCAATTAAAAAAATAAAAATAATTGAAATATTAAAACTTTAGGCTAAAAATTTTATAAAAAAATTCAGCCAATCAGAAAGTTGGCCTACCTCTAAAACTTCAGGCGAAGATTTTGAGCTCGTTTCTCAACCAAATTGCAAACCGTTTTCACTAGTGTCTTAGTTTTGATTTAACTCATGATTTAGACTTTTGTTTCGCTGAAAAAAATGAAGAAATGAATTTTTATGATTTTGCCAAATTGGTACGACGCCCATGCATAGAGATAAATTCAATAGAGGCTTCTAATCCTCTAAAACAGCCTATTTTTGCTTCCTTTTGGTCTTATTTAGCCTTCTAATGCTTCCTAGCAATTTTTAGACCTTTTGGTTGAGTTTTTTGAATTCTGTGATGCTTTCTCTCTCCTCGGCTCTCCACTGGGCCCCTAAAGCTCCTCCCTGGCAAGATACTGACCTCTCTCTGGCTTCCACAAACCTCCACTCAGGTTCTACAAACCATAGGCTTTGATACCATATTAGATTAAACAAAACACAAAGAGATTGAGATTGAGAATAACAGAGCATTTGTTCAATGTATTCAACCAAGCATGAAGGCCTATTAAATAGGCAAACAAATAAAATACCCGTGAAGCATGAGACGGGTATAAGAAAACTAACCTACGTCGGCTTGCATGAAATAACAAAGACCGAACAAACAACTAACCTCTTAACCAAAGTGGTTAAGGCAACTAACCAACATAAATTACCTTAGTAAATAACCTAAGGTAAATAAAATAATATGCTAACATCAAAAACTTCTCTCTAAATAATATTTGCTCTTATATAATAGGTGAAAATATTTTATAAGTAATTTTTTAATATATAATGATTCATGGGACCCATCTACCTAAGAATATCAAAGCATGAGGGAAAACTTTGCCACCCCAAATAATAATGCTAGGTGTTATTCAATCATTTATTCATTAAATTTTATGACACAGCATGAGGGAAAGGTTCACCACCCTAAAAAAATGACTTTTCAACTTAGCCTAAAATGGAAATAATTCAACTCAAATAATAATTTGGAACAAGCCAAAAAATGATTTTTCAACTCAGTCTAAAATAGAAACAATTTGTAGTATCCTGAATAGAGCCAATAGACGAACAATGTGATGAGATATAGTGGAACCATTGAAACCCTCTCACATCATGACACTTTTTAACTATGATTATTTGATTATAGTTAATAAAAAATGTTTTCTTTCCTCTCACATTCACCATTTGGGTCCCTATTGAATACAAGTGCTAAACAATCTTAATCTCAACCATCTTATTATCTCAGCCATCTCATTATTTTCTTACAGTTAATAAAAAATGTCTACTTTCCCCTCACATTCACCATTTGGGTCCCTATTGAATACAAGTAAGTGCTAAACAATACTAATGTCCACCATTTCATTATTTGCTTATAGTTAATAAAAAAATGTCTACTTTCCCCTTACATTCACCATTTGGGTCTCTATTGAATACAAGTAAGCCCTAAATAATCCTAGTCACTGCCATTTCATTATTTGCTTACATTTAATAAAAAATTTATGCTTTTCCCTCATATTCACCCTTTGGGTCCCATTAAATATAAATAAGAGCTAACCAATCCTAATCTCCATTATTTCATTATCTTGGCCATTTCATTATCTCGACCATTTCATTATTTTATTATAATTAATAAAAAAAAATTGATTTTCCCTCACATTCACCATTTGGGTCCTTATTGAATACAATTAAGTACTAAACAATCCTAATCTCTTCCATTTCATTATCTCAATCATTTCATAACAAAAATCTAGGTCTATCTGAATCTCAGTGATTTCATAACTTAAAGTAGTAAAAAATGAATAAAATGTTCATATCAAGCCAAACAAATCACACATCTTAGATACAATAAAATAATACATTACATATATTAAATCCCTAATAATAAGAACCTATAGAAATGATAGTGAAAATTGAGGTCAACACTTGCACCACTAATGCCACAGCTACAAAAATGATAGTGAAAATAGGGTCAATGCTTCTACCACTAGCACTATAGTTAACCTAACAGTAAATACAAAATGTTTTTTAGCCTTCAAAAGGGAGAGAGAAAATAATGGAAAGAAAAAAAAGATAAACTTAACCCTAATTTTTGAAGTGCACAAGAATTTTTAATTCTATACTAATTTAATAGTTTATATAAAATTTGTAACATATAAAATTATTTTAAATAAATATTTATATATTTAAACATATTAAACATTTAAACAATATATATTATTTAATAAAAATATTTAAGCATAAATAAAAATAAATAATAAATTCAGATAGTTTTTTAATATAAAAATATTTACAAATTTTTATTGTTTATTATAATTAAAAAAGTTTATTCTTATTTGTTTATTAAATTACATGATTAAATTGTGTAATAGAGATTTCAATCCTTAGTTTTTATCCCCCATAGAATACCTTTGAGATAATTTAATTCACCAATTCAAATACTTATGAGAGTGAGTCGCCTTTATTGAATTAACAAACTAATATTTGGAGACAAATTTGACCCCAAAATGGTAATTAAAATAAGTGACGCAAAATCATACCTATTAATTCAAATACCTAGACTTGGGAAAGGATTTTGTGAGATTATCTAAATTATGGTTATGTGAGGGTATAATCAGTCTACACCATACCAATCTATAAACATTAGCTTTTCATTCATGACAACAAGTCATGTGATATCTCAATGTAGAGTCAAGGTTAAACATTTCGGCCAACAACACATTGAGTACTTCAACTTTGAAGCCCAATATTGGGGTAAAAAATACATGGCCAAATCACATCCATGTAAAATTAATAAAATTTATATAGGAAACTCAATAAGCCAAGCAAATTTACTCCTCTTTAAGAAAATATTTCAATATAAGTATCACAAAAAAATCATTTATAAAGATTATATAAATTATATTACTTATGGAACACAATATTTTTTATTTCTCTTGAGAAGCTTTTCAAGGGTATTTTGACTATTAACTAGTACATCCCAAGATGTATTCATCTTAAAATTTTCTCGCTTCATTTAACATCACTAATATTATTATTAATTGACACTAATTCCACTTATCTAATTTATCTCTTTTCATCTTGTTAATTTATCACCCCTTTGTAATTATTTATCTAATGTCCCCTTTCATTATTTTCCATCTACTAACCTTATCCATCCCCACCAATAAACTAATTAATATATTAAATCCCCATTAACTTATTCTAATCCCCACTTATCTATTATTATGGAATTTTAAATTCCCATGGCCCACCTAAACTAGCCTATTCCTAGGCTCTTTACACCCCTACTCCCTAATCACCCACCTAATCCTTATCTAATCCCCTACCTAATCCTAATTAGTCTCTAAGAGGATTTTAAAATTTTAAAATTCTAGAATCCTCACTTTTCTCAGCCCTCTTCTCTAGAAGCCTCTAAATCTAGAGGCTTCCAAGAATAATCCCCAACCCATTTATTATAATTTATATACTAGAGTTGAATCATTTTATATATGTCTTTAGATCTTAAGATTGTATTTGAGACAAAAACTTGTAAATCAAGGTGAAGGAACCAAGGTTGGGATTTTTCATAATCTTTATCATAAATGGTTAAAGCATTAGAGGAAAAAAAACTCTCTCATTGAGAAGAACTGACCTAAAAGGCATCCAAATTATGTGCTTGATTCAAAATATGTTTTTGAAATCCCTCTCACATTAGAAGTATCATTTCATCTGTTTCCACCACACTATGTGGCACTAAAATTTAGAATTTATGAGAAACAATTGGGTGACTCTAAGCATGATTAAGAAATGATAGTCCTTACATTAAACAAACTAGTAAAGTTTGGGGCCACTACATTAGCCTCATCTAATATGTGAAAATTTAAGATCAAGCCATCTTACAATGTTATTAATCTGAATGAACCAAAATGTGATACCAATCAAATAGTGAACATGATGGTGCCATAGTGAGCTATATTACAAAATGCATCTTGAAAATAAAATACTAGATTTATAAAGCCTTTGGTGTTTTTTATTACAAAGTTGGTTGAGTGTCAACTCATATCAGACTCTCCCAACACCTACAAGCAACCCCTAAGCATATTTGGTCAATCCCCAACTTAATATGAGTCCTAACAAATTACACTTTATAGAACTCCTACCATGGGTTTTGGATCACATCCAAGGGATCATCAGAATTAGAAAATGTTCAATAATCCATTACAAGACCATAATATAATGAAAATTATGTAAGTTCAAAATCAATATGGAAATAAAATTAAAATTATCATCATGGAAGTTACTTTGGAATGAATGGTAATGATTTAGAAATAATTATTGGCTTTTCAATGCATAATAAATGGAGTTTCATCCATATTTTTTGAAGATGTAACATTATTAATTATTAAGAGAAACTAAAGTGGTGGTGGTATAATAGTAGTCATACACATTGGAATAGATGATGTCTTTCAAACATATATGTCCACTTCAAATTTTTATCATATTTCTAAATATGAAATTCTTTTTTGTCACTTCTAATATTTTTATTGCCATTGTAACAAAAGTAATTTATCTATTGAAATCACCAAGACAAAACTTGATCACCTATAATTATGCTCCTTATCTAGCGAATATAGATGCCCCCCAATTGAAACCAAGGGAGTTACAATTTTGACATAGAGATAATATGCTAATGATTTAGAAATAATATAAGGCTCTTGTATAATATTAGTGGAGTTTCGTCCACATTTTTTAAATATGTAACATAATCAAATTGTCTAATAGATATTTGAATCCTTAATTTTTATCCCCCCTCCAAAGATTAACTTTGAGATAATTTAAATCACCAATTTAATACTTGTGAGGGCGAGTCACCTTTCTTGAACTTACAAACTAATATTTGGAGACAAATTCGACCCCAAAATAGTAATTAAAATAAGTGACTCAAAAGCATACCTAGTAACTTAAAGACCTTTGAGATAGGATTTTGAGTGGTTATTTAAATTAATAATGGTTATTTGAGGTCATTACTAGTAGCCTACATCATAACAATTACTATATATAGTATTTTTATATATAGAATTTCCATTTATAAATTGTATCTAAATGTAGATTTGTATAATTTAGGGAATTTCATTCTAATAAAATAACAACAAACTCATTGCAATAAATTACACTTGATGGGTTTCCTACCATGGGTTTTGAATTACATCTAAGGGATCATCAAATTTAGAAAATATTCAATAATCCACTATAAGATCATAGCACAATAAAAATTATAGAAGTTCAAATATGGAAATAAAAGTAAAATTATCATCATGGAAGTTAATTTGGAACTGATGGTAATGATTTATAAATAATTATTAGGATATTCAATGCATAATAAGTGAAGTTTCATCCACATTTTTTTGAAGATGTAACATTATTAATTATTAGGAGAAACTAAAGTGGTAGTGGTTTAATAGTAGGCATACACATTAGAATAGATGGTGTCTTTCGAACATAAATGTCCCCTTCAAAATTTTATCATATTTCTAATCCTAAAATTCTTCTTGGTCGCTTGTAATTTTCTAAGAACCATTGTAACAAAAGTAATTTCTCCATTGCAATCACCAAGAAAAAACTTGGTCACCCACAATTATTCTCCTTATCCAATGAATACAGATGCCCCTTGATCAAAACTAAGGGAGTTACAATTTTGATGTAGAGATTGTGCTAATGATTTAGAAATAATATAAGGCTTGTGCATAATATTAGTGGAGTTTCATCCACTTTTTTATTAAGATGTAACATAAGTAAATTGTCTAATAGGGATTTGAATCCTTAATTTTTAGCCCCCCCAAGGAGTACCTTTGAGATAATTTAATTTACCAAGTCAAAGACTTGTGAGGGTGAGTCATCTTTATTGAACTTACAAACTAATATTTGGAGACGAATTTGATCCCAAAATAGTGATTAAAATAAGTGACACAAAATCATATCTAGTAACTCAAAGACTCTTGGGAAAGGATTTTGTGTGCTTATCTAAATTATGGTTATGTGAGGTCATAATTAGTATTATACCTTAGAACACTTACTATATATAGTATTTTTATATATAGACTTTCCAGTTATAGATTATATCTAAATGTATATTTGTATAATTTAAGGAATTTCATTCCAATAAAATAGCAATAGGATCATCACAATAAATTACACTTGATGGGTATCCTACCATGGGTTTTAAATCACATCCAAGGGATCATCAGAATTAGAAAATGTTCAATAATCTGCTACAAGACTATAGTACAATGAAAATTATAGAAGTTTAAATATGGAAATAAAAGTAAAATTATCATCATGGAAGTTACTTTGGAATTGATGGTAATGATTTAGAAATAATTATTAGGCTCTTCAATGCATAATAAGTGGAGTTTCATCCACATTTTTTGAAGATGTAACATTATTAATTATTAGGAGAAACTAAAGTGGTGGTGGTTTAATAGTAGGCATACACATTGGAATAGATGGTGTCTTTCGAACATATATATCCACTTTAAATTTTTATCATATTTCTAAACCCAAAATTCTTCTCGTTCACTTCTAATATTTTTCAACACCATTCTAACAAAATTAATTTCTCCATTGCAATCGCCAAGACAAAACCTGATCACCCACAACTATAGAACTCCTTATCTAGTGAATACAGATGCTCGTTGATCAAAACCAAGGGACTAGTTGCAATTTTGATGTACTGATTGTGCTAAGAGGTTTTTATTTACGCAAATAATGTAAGCCATCGTATACTAAATCATTGCATAGTGATTCATATTTTGATAAGTTTTCACCCATAATTATTTTTAATATGAACTTATTTTGACATCAATGTCATGGGTTTGTTGTAACTAGTAGGTTTAATTATCTATTTACACTCTTTCACTTTGCATAACCCTTCTTACCCCTCCACACACACACAAATTATATTAGTTATTAAATAAATATAATTGACATATTATAATAAACATATCATAACATTTTTATATATTAAACTAATTAATTATAGATTAATATTATATATAAATTATATATTTTATAAAATATATTTTAATATTAATCAATATTATTATATCATATAATATATATGTTAATATATGTTATAAATTAATATTTTATATCATATATTATAGTATAATATATTTCAATACATTTTATATATTGTTAATAGTATAAAAATACTATTATATTTTTAATAAAATTAAATGACTTTTTATGCCTTTAATGTAGTGTATAATTATACATAACATGAAAATAGGTTTTAACATTATGGGGTCAAAAATGTGATCACTAGTATAAATTTAAAACTCTACGGTGTTTCACCATGTGTGCAGCCGATTGCTTTGAAGTGAAAATCTATCAAACATTAATAATGTTTGGTAGGGAATGGGCATTAAATTAAAATAATCATGTATCCCTTCTCCATCACAAAAGGTGCATTTCTATTAATGGAAGTAAATGATCCATGCGTCATTGTCAATTAGATATGAAGTGATTTGAAAATCATCATTTATAGGGCCAAATCACATCAATGTAAAATCAATTAAATTTAAACAAAAAACTGTAAGCCAAACAAATTTACTCTTGAAAAAATATTTTAATACAAGAATCACAAAAACTTCATTTATCAAAATAATTTATAGAAATTATAGTATATCTATATATTGTTAATGGTACAAAAATAATATTAAATTTTTAACAAAATTAACTAAATTTTTATGCCTTTAATGTATTATATAATGCCACATAACATCAGAAAATGGGTAAATACAATCATAGGTATGGATTTAAAACTCTATAGTGCTTCACCATGTGTGCAACAAATGAGGTAGATTACTTCAAAGAGAAAATATATAAAACATTATTATGTTTGGGAGGAATTCGATTAAAAGTTTCAATCACATATCATGAAGTTAAAATCATGTCACGAGCATTAAATTTAATGTTGTAGATGACACTTGGTAGTAAATTAGAAGGACAATCAGTCAATTTCAAGTAATGTGAACTATTAATTTTTTGTAGCCCTTCAAACTTAGTTATAAAAAATTTACAAATAGTTAGATTACATATAAATTATACAAAGGAATTGAGTCTATTCTACTTTACAAAATGACCATCAAATTTTAGTTAACCATAAAGTATTTTGAGTTGTAATTTAAATTAGTAAAACACAATTCTTCTATTAAATAGATTAAAATCAAGATAAAGTGCCAATAAATAACTATCCTGGTCAATTTATTTCTCTACTTAAATCCTTTGGTTTATTTCTCCATTTTATAAGACCAGAATGATAATTTACTTACTAACTTCAATTTTGAATTCTAACTGTGAGATGTATTTCTGACTGTAGGTGCCACAAAATGATTTGGAGATGTGTTCATTAGTTTCCATGGATAAGACTAGTTGGTATTTTTGACTCATGTATACTGCAGCCTTATTCACAGCTTTTTTGTAATGCATAGTTACTAAGATGCATACATTTTATGCACCTATTTACAAAAGTAGGAATACAAAAAAATGATAACCAACCATTGTAATTGACTAAGATTAGTGATAATTAACAAACTTTTTCATTTTTTAACCTTAGCAGTGCACCTCACAGATGTGATTGAATGCTTTGTATGTGCCTTTGCAACCTTCATATTTTGTTCTCCATCTACAAGTATGTGATGTTCTATGTTATTTGGAGTGGAAAATTATCTCTATCTGCTATTTCTTTTCTTTTGCTTATATAGTTCTAGTCTTAGCTCGCATAATAGATTGTAGTTCATGCTTTATGCTCCTTTATGGTCTATGATGCTTCAAGACCTAGACTATTTTATGAAATCATAGGTTTATGTTTCAAATATCTTAGTGCATCATTTTAATTAGATTTAATTTCCATGTTATTTTTTTTCCTTTCTTCTATCCCTTTTCACCCCCAAAATAAAATGAAGAGCTAGCTTTTAAAAGCTTAGATGTTGCTTTATAGACCACATTTAGTTTCACATCTACAAAGCTTCCCATAGAGGCTATTTAACATAAAGTGAGCTGTAATTTTTGTAATACAATGTTAGAAACTCTTTATTTTATATAATATGAATTCATTGTTTCTAACTATAGTTTTGTATCTAATCATATTTATTTATTTATTTTTAAATAATTTTTTAAAAATAAAATACTCATAATTTTTATGAGCAACGCATTTTTTTTAAAAAATAATGTAGGACTACAAATTAGGTAAAATAATCTTATAATTTCTCAGCAACACGCCCTAAAAAATAATCAGCAATCCCTCAGTATGGGACCCCTAACTAACTGTAGGTGAATTTGATTAAATGGTAACATGTGAAATTAACAGATGGGAATATTAATATAGAGAGAGTTATAATTCCTATAGTATGATAATGTCAAATTATTAGCAGTTAGTTTGAGAGATAAAAAAGAAAAAAAATCTCATTACTTAGCAATCCAAAACTAATGTGCCACTTCTAATATAATTCAAACAATGCCCAATCCACTACTGCCACCAATCATTGATGAGAAAGAATTTTTGGGACTAATGGTGGATGGTTATGATGTCCCACCTTATAACCACAATGAGGTTCCTTCATATTTTAAGAGGAAAATTTAATGCAAGTTTAATATCTTGAATGAAATTCTTTACTAATTTTATTATTAAAAGCTTTTAGGGCCAATAAAAAGGCTTTCAACATGATATGTTGGGTGCATATCATGTGCCTAATCAACCTATAAGATTATATATAAAATAACTAGTTTAGCCTAAGATAATCCCCTCTACAGTGAAGGTTGTAAATATTGACAGTTTACATGCACTTAATGCACTTACTAACACCCTCATGTAACATACAAGCTAATTTCCCCATACTGATGCTTATGAGAGTGGACATGGAGATGGTCCAACTAACACTGCTACTCGAGCACACTAATGCAGCTCATGTGGTGCTCTATGCACTAGAACTTAAATTAGATGAGGATAAGGATTTGATGTAAACCAATTATGGTGTTCTATGCTCTATGTAATGGAATAGATGGTGTCTTTAGAACATATATGTCCACTTCAATTTTTTATGTAATTTCTAAACCCAAAATTCCTCTTGGTTGATTTTAATTTTTTAGTTCCATTGTAACAAAAGTAATTTATCCATTGCAATCACTAAGATGAAATGTGATCATCCAAATTTGAGATCCTTATCCAGTGAATATAGATGCACCTTAATTGAAACTAAGGGATTTACAGTTTTGACATAGAGATTACATGTTAAGAGGCTCTCTCTTTACATGTAGATTGAAATCCATTATAGACTAAATCATTACATGGTGATTCAGATCTCGATCAGTCTATGCCCAAAATTATCTTTAAAGATAAACTTAATATTTTTACATTGTCAAGGGTTTGGAACTACTAGGTTTCACTATCAATTATAATTTTACACTCTTTTGCTTTACATAACCCTTTCTATATATATATATATATATATATATATATATGTATATATATATATATATATGTATGTATGTATGTATATATATATATATATATGTACATATATATATATATATATACATACACATATATATATACATACATATACACACACACACACACATATATGTATGTATATATATGTATATATGTATGTATATATATATATATGTATATATGTATGTATATATATATGTATGTGTATATATGTATGTATATATATATGTATATATATATATATATATATATATATATATATACATACATACATACATACATACATACATACATACATACATACATATATATATATATATATATATAAAGTAATATTATATATTTTATATTAAATATATTATACTAATATATAGTAATAATTTGATTTATAAACTATATTAACATATTATATATTATCTAATAATAATATTAAAATATATTATATAATATATAATATTGTAATATTATATTACATTATATAATATATATTTTAAATAAATATTATATATTTCAGTATAATACATTAATATCATTTTAATATATTAAATATATCACTCGCCTTTAATTCAACTTGACTACTCTTGAGGTACATTTGCATTCAAAAATAGGTGGGAGTCCCCAACAAATTTAAAATTCAAATTTACTTTATAAAATAGGGTCTATATAATTTGCACACATTTTTAAGAGGAACAAAAACCACCAAACATGTCTGACCAGATATACTCCTATTCCTAGGTATTCTTAGCTTTTTCCAAATATACACTTTAGAGCATTGATAGATCAAAACAAAGCAAGTTGTAAAGTGTCTAAATCATTGACCATATTTGTTACTGTCATTTCTATAGATCCCTATTTTTAGGTATTTAATCTTAATAGTGTTCAATATATTTTTTACTCTATCTAAAATGTGCAAAAATCCTTATTTTTAGGTATTTAATCTTAATAGTGTTCAATATATATTTTTACTCTATCTAAAATGTGTGATATATTTGTGTTGACTTACTCATTTTATTCATTATTTAGCACCTTAATATGTTATGAAATATCTAAGATTTAGATAGTCTACCTAGATTATTGTGATATTTTTTGCCCTGCTAGAGCTTGCCTAGTTGTGATGGCAGCAAGCCTTCTACTGAAGGAGCATGTACAAGACTATTGTTCAATAAAATAGGTTTTTCAAATTGTAACATTAAAATTTTATAAAATAATACAATAAATATAATTCCAAATGCTCTACCTGTAAATATTCATTCAAAATTTAAAAATAGTATAATTTTTAAGAATGTATGTCAAGCTTAAGGAGGCCTTGGGTTAGACTAGGCAATAGTGAGCCCTATTGTAAAGCCCATTTCAAAAGGAAAAGAGGTCAAAGGAGTCAAGTGGGTGTATAAAATAAAAATGGGTAGACTCCACCAGTTGTAATTCAATATGGGTAGACTCCTTGTTTGATTTAAATTCTATGGAAAATAGTCACACAATAATTACTTTGCACCTTTTTTGATCATCTTCATCATCTGGTGAAAACTATCCAATTACATAGACTTATCCAATAAACCATGTAGTTCAAATGTCCTTCCTTCTAAATGAATGATAATGAATATTTAATCATAAATTCATCTCAATTGTGCATAAAGTGGTGAGATATTATAATCCAAAAAAAATGTTAGTCCCATCCATGATCATAAAAAACACAAGATAATATAATAAGTAGTCTCCCATAGCTTTATGCTATGGCATCTACCATAACAATTGACTATACGCCCACCTATAATTAGGATTTAAAATTTTGGAGATACATAAATGAAATAGTCCAATTGAGTAACCAACTTACTATTGATGAATTTGTGTGTTCTCTAAGAGTAAATAAATATAGTCAACTTCTATTTCCTTAGAAAACCAACCACCTTAATATTTAGAGGAGTACCAATACCTAAAAGTGCATGATAGGAAATAGTAGGTTTAGAATATTCAAATTCATCCTCAGGTCCTTCTAGACTATTAATGTGTGTCTATGCCAAGGATATAATGTGAACAATAAAGCAACATTTCTCAAATTGTAAGGATAATAGGAATATGGTAGTGACACCTTGGGGATTCACTCAGTTTTGTTAGAGAGATTATGTGGTTACAACTTACCACCTTCTAGTCTCTAAGCAGACCCTACTATAGGGATAATAGGAATATGGTAGTGACACAATCTACCTAAATTTTTTATGATGTAAATTGCTTTGTATTTTCCAATATAAACCCAAACTCTTAAACAAATAAATGGATATACACAATGAACATTAATCTTAAGTGATTCATGTTAAAAATGTTCAAAAGGAGGGAGTAAGGTACAACATAGAATAAAGTTACCTTACAACAACAAATACCAATAAATGTCCTTTGATTTTTGTTAGTAACCAAGATAGCATGTAGTTGAAATCAGATTTCTCAGATCTAGTTCATATATGGACATTGGAATGATCTAAGGCTATGGGATGCCTATATCTAGACCAAACCTCTAGTTGTGAGGATAGCTCCTCTGAATATGTGAATTTAGGATTAATTGATAAACCTATTAGATGTTGGGATGAAAATATTAAGGAAAAAATTGAAATGATTCTTCAAACATAACAAGATCTTATGAACTTTGAAAATATGCAAGACCTTATTGCTTTAATGTCTTGACTATCAACATATTTTTTGAGTCCCTTAAGTAGCTATAGTTGAATATTTCATGGAATTGAATATTAAATTAAGTTTTTATCCTTGAGATCTCCTCCAAATTCCACAACTTAATGTGTGTTATTACCACATTAGCTTGTAGGAAAGAAACTATTAGCCATCTAAAGGCGCGAGAATAAAAATCACATAACACACAGAAAATAACACTATAGACAAACTCTCAAATTCTTTGGCTCCTTGTATTAATTTTAGTAATAACTATTTTATCATTAAAAATGAGGGGAAAAACATTGGAGTTTTTTCAATGATGTCTCTAAGGTGACCAAGGATGTTGATGAGGTGTCATGTGTGCTAGAATGATAATGACAAAGTGTGATTCAATGAGCCTCAATATTCCTACATGGTTCTTTAGTGTTTAACTAAGGGAGGCATTTGATGGATGATATTATTGGTATAGACATGTTGAATATAAACTATTGGGTATCAAGGGTGCTTGAATTTAGAAGTGAATGGACTTCATCTAGTTGATAATTGTTTTTATCTAGAAATTTTGGTCTAGTGTCAGGAAATCTAAGTAGGAAATTTACTAATGTCACCACTACCATGTATGGATGAGTCTGGGGGAGTTGGTAATATGGTTTTGATCACATTATTCCCTATTTTGAAAATAAATATTTAAATTTAAAAATAAAAAATGAGTGTTATGTATTTTATCCATAACCTTTGATCCAGGACAATTTTTTTGATGGAGTAAACAACAAAGTTGTATAAGACTCCATGGTGCTTTTAATGAAACCTAGTTAGATGAACTGAATATTTGTATGGTTGAATATATTGAGCTCCAAAGTTGATTGTGTGTTTGAATATATTTTTAAAGTGACCTAAGAAGGATATTTGAGCTCATTTTGATGTTATTTAGATGTTTCATGATGAATTATCTATTGGAAGGTTATTTAGACTCCATGAAGATGATATTTGTGGAATTTAGAGGTAGAACCAATCCATATTCACCATGAACAAATATTAAGAAGTTGATTGTTTATTCATTCATAGTGTTCTATGTATACAATCTCTGTTGGAGTTAATTGAGCATACAAAAAGGTGAGAAAAGGTGACTGTGATCATTTGATGTCAAAATAATTGGTATCAAAGTGAGTCTTTTGGAGGAAGCTTAAGAGATTGAAGGAGATTATCAATAGGTACAAAGATGGATAAATATTTGAAGAAAGAAAATTAATAGTGGAAGGTTGTGATCAAGGCACTTGAAGAGCATATATGTTTTTTAAAGAAAGATGCCAGAAAAGATGAGAAAGTTATCAATTATCTCAAGGTTCAACTAGAAGATGCCAAGACATGTTTGTATTCAAAAGAAAAGGACATCATGTTTGATTAACAAACTTTCCATGTGGTATATTTCTATCTATGGTGAGCTCTTAGGTGCAGCCCTCTAATTTTGGTTGGTTATGAGAGTGCCATGCATTATTTTCATAGGAAATTAGAAAACTTCCCATAAACAAGTAATAAATTCACATCTACAAATGTAGAGAAAATAAAATGAAGCAAAATTAGGAACCTTAAATTAACCTAGTATTCACAGAAGTTAACAACTTTGAAATCAAATGTACACATCAAAAATTCATGAAAACCATTCAAATCTGAAAGTAGAACCAGATGAAATTGAGAGAGAAATCATATAACACTTCACACAAACAAATATTGGACAATATTTGTAGAATTCCTTTCTTATATTAATTTCTCAAAGTTTACAAAGTAATTTGGTTCTAAGAAATCCCTCCCCTTTTTACAATAGAAATGATCCTTTTATAGGTTCCAAGGAAGCATGTCAGTTAGTTGCATCGAATGCAAAGTGTATAGTAAGGATAATTATCCTTTTACAAATTCACTTAAAATATACTAAAATTTCCAAAAGAAACTAACCTCTAAGAAACATGATAATAAAATGCATGTGCCTTTACAAAGAATATTCCATTTTTAGAGATTACAAAGTTTCTAGAAAAATAGAATATTACTAGCTATCTAGTGGGCCCTATGATGAAGAACTCCCTTGTTGTTACTGAAGAATCCCTATGGATTTTTGGTGTTGCTCTTTGAAAAGTTTTAAATTGACAGCTAGCTCTAAGAGGTACTCATCCTCCTAGTTAGCCAATTTTTCCAAATCCTTGTGATTTGTTATCATTTCTTTTTTGATGCTCCTTGCCTCGATAATCTTCTCCTCTATAGTTAGGATAATATTCATAACCCTGTTATTATTGGTCCTAGACTTACCTTGGCTCTTGTTTCTTACTTCTTACATGACTAAGGTGGCTCTGTGTTTATATTCATCATCTACATTGATGCCTAGGGAGCTAATTTTTATAGTTTTAGTGATCATGGTTCCAAGGAGCTATTCAATTCTATTTATCAACTCCTTATCATCTCTTAGGAAACTTTCCAAGTTCCTTGATCATGTACTCAAAAATTTAATTTTTTCAACAACTAATCCCATGATTGTGTTTAAATGGGCTAGACTAATGGTTTTTAAACCAAGAATTTGACCCTTAATCAATATGCTAATTAACTCCTTTATTTTATCCCTTGAATACTACCATTGGGCTATTAAACCCTTGGCTAATGAATTTAGATAGGCTAGTGGACTCTATCTTTCCTTCATTGTCTTCAATGAATCAAACATATTGATCATTTCCTTAGGGACTAAGATAATAACCTACTTCTCAAGATTTTTTTATAGGTTGTCTATGTTTTAATACATGCCTTTGATGCCTACTTTTAGTTGAGCTAAATGAGCATCAACTAATCCAACTATATCTTCTTCATGGATTGGGTCTTCACTGAGTCCCTGAACTCTTACTGGAGTCAAGGCAAAAAATGGTTTAACCTTCTAAAAATGATCTCTTCACCCCAAACCATGGCTTTCTTTATTGTCACTCTTTCCCATCTTGTAGTCTATAGATTAAATTGCACTTTGAATAATGATTATATCATATTTAGAGGGTTTGGAGTCTCTATTTGTGTGCTACTTTAGGTCCCATGAGTTGTCATCTTTATTTCTTTCTCTTCATTCATCAAATAAACTATCCATGGCTTGAGCTCATCATGGACATTGATGTTGACTACCTTTTTCATGGACCATGAATGGTGCAGGGTCAAAATCTTTATATTTTTCCATATAAGAACCATTCAAGGATGATTGGCCCATAAATAGGATTCTCATCACTGAATAAGTTAACTTCACTCAAAGAATGAGTGAAGGTTAACTTTAGTTTCTTCTTTCCAACTGGGACTAAGGTTACCTCAACCTTCTTCTTTTATATGGATGCACCTAAAACTAGGTCCAAGGTTGTTTACTTCCCCTTTTCCTTTTCCACGTCTTTGAATTGGGTTTGAGATTATTATACTTGTCCCTTTTCTTCATTTTATCTATATACATCAACAAATACTTCGAGTGAATCTTTCACTATCTCATCAGGAGCTAGTGCAATCATATTAATATACTTACTTAGGGACTTTAGTCTACTATGTTGAGATAAGGATGATGCCCCCTCACCAAGTCTTTCTTCTAATCTCTCCTTCTCATACTTTTTCACAACTTTGAGTTGAAGTTGTTGTATTTCTGCTTGTGGCTACTCTAGAGGGGACCTAGAAGAGGGACTAGGTAAAAAGTGGTACTCTAAGGGTCTCATCTGCCATATCTCACCTGGTGATTTCTCATCTCTAGCCACTATAGCCTCAAGCTTGATATTATGTTTTTTCAACTTGGCTAATATTTCTATGAAATTAGAGGCCCTAATATACATTGTCATAAACATCAAGTTGGTGTTCATAGTAGTTTATTATTTTTGATTTCAAATGTTTTGCAACCCTATCATGAGGGTCCCATTACCTTAACTCATCCAACTATAAGTTGAAGGAGTATCTACATCTGGAGATAATTTATACTTGAAGGAGTCTATGTGTCTCTATGTAAGAGGCTTAAATTTGACATCCTCACACACATCAATGATGACCTCATAGACGTCAAATGATGGTTACAAGAGTGTCAAATTGAATCTCTATTAACCTTTCAATGGATTTGCTATAAACATGACACCTTTTTATTTGAAAATAAACCTAATGCATGCGATTTAAATTTTATTTTGAGGTATCTCATAGGAAATACCTTGATAGAAAATTTTAATCATGTGCATGTTCAAAGTATCTCCTAGGAGATATCTTAAAATAAAAATCCAATAGTGTATATTAGGATTATTTAAAAATAAAAATTTATCATGGTTATATCAAATCCTTTTCAAGGAAATTTTAAATCAACATGGAAGGTATTCCAAGGCCCTTTGAGGTATCTCCTAGGAGATACCTTGAAAGAAAATTCCAATCATGTGCATCAAGGTTCTTGTCAAATAAAGAGGTGTCATGGTTATATCAAATCCCTTGCAAGGACCTTTTTAATCAACACATAATTTATCACAAGTCCCTTTGAGGTATCTCCTTAGAGATAAATTGAAATAAAATTCTAATCATGTTAATGTTCAAGGTATCTCCTAGGAGATATCTCAAAAAAATTCCAATAATGTGTATTAGGGTTCTTGCCAAATAAAAAAGTTGTCATGGTTATATAAAATAATTTATAAGTAACTTTGTAATCAACATGGAAGGTGTTAAAAGGACCTCTTAGGTATATATTAGGAGATACCTTGAAATAAAATTCCAATCATGTGCATGTTCAAGGTATCTCTTAGGAGATACCTTGAAAGAAAATTCCAATCATGTGCATCAGGGTTCTTGCCAAATAAAAAGGTGACATAGTTATATGAAATCCTCTGCAAGGAAATTTAAAATCAACATGGAAGGTATCCAAGGCCCTTCAAGTTTTATAACTTTAAATAAAATTCCAAATCATGTGCATATTCAAGGTATCTCCTAAGAGATATCTCGAAAGAAAATTCTAATAGTGTGCATCATGATTCTTGCAAAATAAAAATTTGTCATGGTTATATCAAATCCTTTACAAGGAAATTTTAAAGCAACATGGAAGGTATTCCAAGGAAATTTGAGGTAATCCTAGGATATACCATGAAATAAAATTCAAATCATGTGCATCTTCAAGGTATCTCCTATGAGATACCTCAAAACTAAATTTTAATCATGCGCATCAGGATTCTTTCCAAATAAAAAGGTGTCATGGTTATATAAAATACCTTGAAAGGACATTTTAAATTAACACAGAAGGTAATCCAAGGTCCTTTGAGGTATCTCCTAGGAGATACATTTGAAAGAATCCTACATGTTCATTTACAAATAAAATTCCATTAAACCTACAATATAGAAACACAAGTAAAAATTCATAGAAACATTGGAAGGGGTAAAACCATGAACATCTAAAAACATGTCCATTAATACAAATTAGAGTCTAGAACAATATACATCCAAAAAAAAGTGTGGATGATCTCCAAATTGGAAAATGTCACTTGCCAGTGAGCAAGATTGGTTCCTGTAGACAATAGGAAATATTAAAGTTAGGGCTCAGAAACATATAAAAGATCTCCTATTAAAGTTAGGGATCAAGAACTTATAAAAGATTAAACCAAGTGACATAGATTAAAATTTTCAACATGATAAAATGATTGTATCACAATTTTTTTTGATGAAATCAATATCTTGGGGAAATTTTCTTGGGCAAATTATATCATAGGCCAAAGGATGATGATAAAAATATAGAAGGGTCTATGAAAAAATTCCAAAGGAAACTTTCAAAATGTCTTAAGGGAACTTTAAAAAGGTCTAAATGGCACTTTAAAAAGGTTCTAAGTTCACTTCTCATTGAGGAAAGGGCCCAAGAGAAAAGTTTTGAATTATAAGTCTAGAGGGCAAAGGGCCAGTCCAAAAATGATGAAGGATAATCATGAAGGGCAAAGGGAAATTTTGAAAAGGACAAAAGGTAATTATGTAAGGAAATTATCATTTCCAAAACTTTTGAATGGTAAGTTTCACAAATCTCGAAGGGTATGCTCCCTTGGGTCCATTTGTTTTGGTAAAATTGCATTGGCAAGATTGTTACAAGGAATTGTTACAGGCTTTTTACATTAGATAAAATGTTTGAAAACAAACATTAAAAGGGTAATTTAAAAAGGGAAAAGTGCCTAAGATGAAATGCCAAAGGGCCTTTCTAAAAAATCCCTTAGGATACTTTCAAAAAGCCTGAAGGGTACTTTCAAAAATCCCAAAGAGTACATTCAGCAAAATTGTTGTGGAGAAAATATATCGAGAAATTTATTTTAGGAAAGATGTTGTAGACAAAATGTCCAAAATAATTCCCAAATTTCATAAGTATTGAAATATTTCCTAAATAAAAGCCTGAAAAAGATAAGTCCAAAATATTAAACCCAATAGTTGGAAACATAACAAAAAGACTTTGTGTTTAGATCAAGATTAGACCACATGAATAATAGAAAGGATGAAGTGGGTCTCAGACATAAAAGGGACCAAACATGGATCTTTAGACTAGGGTTTGGTTGTGTTAAAAAACATGACTAAGTATATGGCATATTTATATTTGGTTCCATGTAAAATCTAAACAAAGGCTCGCACTGAATTTGAATTTATGCCTATGAAAGATTAGTTGAAGGTTCTCTAGTTTAATTAATTTTATTTACTCTAAATATGTAGATGTGCTTATTATATCTTCTTATAAGGGTGAAACTTTAAATTAAGTTTGGGTTATTATTTGTTGTTGTTTGATAATCCCCTTCATATCCTAGATTACTTCATCTAAGGCATCTACTAGTGCCTTCTATGTAAAGGAAAATTGTTATGCTTTCATGAATGAAAAATCCTCTCTTGTCCCTCTCTTATCCATGTTTGAAATGTATCTCCTAGGAGATACCTTGAAGAGGAAATCCAGTCTTATTCACATAAAATGTTTGATGCAAAAACTCTGAACAAAAAAGTTTGAAGACCTAATGTCATGAATAATAATTTTGAAGACCAAAATCCATTAGATAAAATATTCAAACGAAAAACTTGAAAACCAAAATATAATAATATGGCCCAATTAAAATTTCTAAAAACCTAGCTCATGCTTGTGAATTATCTGAGGTAGTTATTACACACATAGAAAACTATACCAATGAAATCACTAATACACATCTAGAAATATGAAAGCACTTAAAATCAACTATCTTAATCAACACATTTACCAATATTTCAATAGTTGTTTCATATATACATATTAGCATATTGATCAAAATAATCAATAATCTATTCACAGCTACTGTACACTAAAGATTATTGAAACACAACCATGGAAATAATAACTAATTGCATAGAAATTGGAAATAAATACTCAAACACTTAATTGATGATCAAAATTGATGTTGTTATAGACTTGGGGAAGGGGTGACCTCATCCTCCAAATTCATGTAAGGTGATTACATGAATTAGTTAGACCATGTGGTTATAACTATGGCCTTAAACCATATAAGAGACAACCTATAGTTATTAATTAAATAAATTGACTTTTAAAAATTATGTAACATGTACATGTGTAAAAAATATAAACTCAATTTTAAAATAAAAAATCTCAAACTACAAATATATCCATTATTAAAAAATCATACATGCAAAAAATCATATCCATAAGGCTGCATCATATGAACCACTACATGTATGTTGGTTGGTGTGGCAGTTGAGTTGACAAAAATAGAAGTTACATATGTCAAATCCTCACAAACTTGTTTCATTTTAGCCTCATTATCTTGATATACTTTATGTTCTATGACATACTACTATCAAATAATATTCAAATCTAGTAGTGGTGGTCGATGAATCCTAATGGCCGAGGTGATGAGTCTTGTATGTTTTCCCTTAGTAAACTAAAAGTTATTCTTGAATATCTCAACTTTAGTGACCTTTTTCCTTGTGGCACATAACTCTAACTCTATCTTCTCCAATATTAAGTCCTAGAGACTTAATTTAAAGTTATCCACTGGTTCATTTACAAGCTGATCAAAATTGATCTTGTTGATCAATTTTCCTATGGAGTCTTTTACCTTGGATAACTTCAAATCATGCAAGATTTAGAGAAGTTGTACCTCATGACCTTGGTACTTAGGGATCAAGGACCTAAATGATTGCAACCATTCCTTGGCCTCCTCTTGCCTTATGATTACCAAATTTAAGGCATTAGATTCCTCTAGTGTCATCATTAAATCTAGATGACTATGTAACTTGTTCCCTATGTATGCCATAAACATTTTAAATTTGCCACTATCCTCTATTAAAGTATTATATAATTTATTGGTGTTATTCACATGGGGGGGGCATTTCTACCTTCATAAACTCCATTATTTCCAATGAATTTTAGCATCTAGAGTCTACCTCTTGGAATTATATTTCTATACCCATAGGAATGTGTATTATTTTCTCCTACTCCTTTAATTTATCAACTTGGGTCTCTAGTTCCTATCGAGCCATCTATGTGCCATCATGGATAGAAACAATGGCATCCTTATGAACCTAGGCAAGGTTTACTATATTTTCAATGTATGAGGACTCTCTTGGTTGTCTATTTTGCCTATTAGTGAGGGAGAACACTTCAAGTCTTTCTTAAAGGATGATTTTGATACCTTTATCATCATCCACCTTACTTTTTCTCATCCTTTGTATACTATCAGATGGTGGATTGAATAGAATGGAAACAGAGGGAATCTTAGTGATCTTGAAGCTAAGAATTTGAGATGCCTTGCTTATTAAATCCATTGCCTATGGAGGGATGTCTAATTATGATGCATTATAATTTATAACCAAAAACTCTACCTTTGTCTCTTCTTGAGCTAGCTATTTCTTCTAGGCCTTCATAAAGATATTAGGTAGGGAAGGCTAGATGATTTTAGACAAATCCACTCCTCTAAATTCAAGGAGTGGATGGACTATATTTGATTATGGATTGACCTTCCTTCCCCTGATGGAACTTGTCAAGGTGGTATCTTGGATGAGGTGGTGGAAGGTATCTAGAAAAAGATCTACATGGACTGCACATGGAATTATGAGGTGGATAAAGTAGTCTACACCTTCCTATACACCTTTTTATTTAAGGATCTAATAGTGGAAGTGTTAGTAGGGCTATAGGGGATTGGTATGGTAAGTGGGATAGAGGTGGTAATGGAAGTGGGGAGTGGATCAATTGTAGTGGTAGTAATGAAGGTAGAATTAAGTACTTCTACCTTGCATGATCCCAACATAAAATAAATTGAAACATGGAAAAAAATGGGTATAGAAGATAAAGGAAAACTTACAAAAGGCTAAGTGTCTAGAGATTTTGGTACTATGGGTCTTGTTTAGAGGCTCATGGCCTTAGCTACTTACAAATCTACTTCCTCATCATAATCATCCTCAATGTCTTTGATTATCACCCTCTCTTCCTATTGCAATGTAGTAGGAAATACTTGTGATGTTTACAATATAGGACTACTTGTAGGAGTCTTTGGCTTCCTCATATAAATTAATGGGGTCATTATTTGTGTGGAGGGGCCTTGTGATGTTGATGCCACTACTTATGATGTTGCTATCCCAATAGTTGAAGTAATATGTAAATAGAGCATAATAATGGATACTTGAATGATGATCATAGCCAATTGTTCTTGTGTTTACTATTCCTCATAAAAATCCAAACTAATGGGATCCCCTACTTGTGATCCCGTACTCATTATTGGTTGAATAAACCTAGGATCTCTCTTCATAGATTTCAAATTTAGTTTCAAAGGGAGTCTTTATGAGGAGGAAGTTGCTTGGTATTTAGATTTCTCCTAAAATTGTCCCCTCTAGAAGTTAAAATGCTCCCATTCGTTGTATAGAGCCTTCTTGCTATCTAATTCTCTAGCAATGATTGTGGGGTCATCTTGAATCATTCAAAAATTAGCTTCCTTCATTCCAATAACCCTATCTCTCTCTAAAATATCCTCCTCAAAATATCCTCATTAGACTTTACATTAAGAAACAAATAATCATATGGATAGGGAACATGGTTATAAAGGATGTTGAATCCCTGTATGTGCTTTTAAATTATCCCATGTGGATCCCAATCTCTATGTGGAAGCATGGGGAAAGGATAATTCTTGCACTTTATTCCCACCTCTAAAAAATGCTTCCTCATGGTATAAACTATTTTACCAATTATTACAAAGTGGCCAAAATATAAGGCTTTCTTCTATTTTGTTAGGTCCTCTTCAATACTCCACCATAGCTAAAAGGCAATTTCCTATTCAACTAGCTTGTCTAGTTCAAAATTTGAAAGACATAATGGATTAAATTTATTACCCCAAATCATGATTACTATGAAAAATTGGGTAGATGAAATAATCCCCTTTTTCTATGAAGTTTTTTACAATATTTTTTTGAATCCTGAGCATGGATGAGCCACGAATGGATTTGCAAACATGTAGATAAATGTATTTATATATCCTAAACATATGCTTGGTATAAGAATATATATGCATAAAATGATAATGGTCACATATTTTGTTCTTCTCAGAGTATGTGGCTGGAGTCTAAAACTCTCCAAGGTCTTTATAATAGGTTCCCATGACTACATCAAGTAAATATGACATCATATAAAAACTACCAAAAGGTGTGGGATGATTATCCTTATTAATTATCTGATCTCTAAGGTGGAAGATAATTATCTCACCTAGGGCATATGCAACATCGTGGGTGAGCATCATATGCAATAATGTCACCCAGTCTAAATTAATAAAATGGATACTTGGAATACCATAGATTTGATTAAGGAGTTTTATGCCAATGTGTATGCCCATTTTAAATTTGTCAATAAGAATGGCTCCCTTTAGTTTATTCCCCTTCTATGTAATGTTTTGGTGTAGGAGCAACCATGCAGAGTGTACCATCTCAATTGAGTTTTATGTACTAAATTATATTAGTGTATGTTTGTTGAAATAAGCATTGGGTATGCACAAAGATAAATACCTTTGGAATTCAGGTCCCAAGATGCACACAACAACTATGTTATTTATAGAGTGATGAATGAAAGCATCCTATGATATCCTTTCTGAGAAAAATAAGTCCCATAAAACGTCGATGCATGGCATCACCTATAGTTTAGTAGTAGCAAAATGTAACATTTGGCATTTGAAAGCTAGCAGTTCCTTGATGAATTGTCTATCTTTAAGTTTCATATCATTTCATAATGAAAATACATCCACCAAATTGATGACATCCCATAATTCTTAATAATTCTTTTACCTATCCTTAAATATGGTGGCATCAAACACTGTGTCAATGAACTCTATAGAATATTTCATTGAATAAGAGGATGGTGGATTTTCCCCTATAAATTTCCTAGATGAAGATGCCATTGTAATGTATATTCCATATGTTTCTTGCAATGTTCTTCTATGTGCTATGTATATTATGCAATCAATTCAACTTTGGCTTGGTTGATGTTTTACTCATAACTCTCTTTATAGATGATAGCTAGGGCTCTTTGATACATAGGATGGTAGGAGACTTCGGATGCAAGTTTGTTTGAAATCAATAATTGTTTTCTTGAAGGGTCATTTTTTGGTAAACAATAGCCCATAAGACAAAGATAAATTTCTTTCAGGGAAAATGGTCGAAATAAAAACCCTGATGAAATAGTTTCCAAGATAAATTCTTGATAAATGAGATCATAATGACATTTTTTTTCTGAAATTAGGTTTTCATAAATGGTAAAGGTGACACATATGCTTGAGGAGTGTCTCATAAGATATTTATAGTGATCTTTATGGGGGATTATACAATATGGAACATCTAGGCATTAATTTTAAGGGAAGTGGGATAGATAATTATCTATCAGTAGATAGTTTAAAGTTAAGGCAAGCCAAAGTGTAGACACCTAGAATGTAATGGAAGCAACTTGTGCCAATGGCACTTTTTTTTTGGGGAAACAACAACAAAAAAAAGGGGAAACAAACAACAAAGAAATGGAAGCATGCAAATAAAAGGGAAAGTAACTAATAATTTATCCCCAACAATATACATTGAAGGGCATTGTAGTAACTTCATGGATACATTGAAGGTATCTCCTAAGAGATAACTTTATGCATAAAGGAACCATTTAAATTATTACAAGGTCCTCCAAAATATCTCATAAGATATATATTGAAATATAATTCCAATCACGTGCATTTTCAAGGTATCTACTAGGATACCCATTGAAAATACTACAAACACATGTTTAAAAGTCTCTCCTATGATATACCTTATAACTTACAAACCTGAATTAGGGTAAAATCTAAAGTAATACAAATCCATTCAAGGTATCTCCTTAGATTTACCTTGAAATAAAATTCCACTTGTGTGCATGTTGAAGGAATGTTAGTAGATTTTCGTAGAAATTCTCCAGAACATGAAAATTATAGGTATAGCTTGTGTAATAGGAAGTAAAAAAGAATCATAATAACATGAGTGAATTTACACAATCTTTAATTTTATACACTGTAACAAATATAAAGACAAACTAACATGCTGTTAAGAATTCTAGATCATAAACAACATAATACAATATAGAACAAGCTAAAACAAAATAGAGTAAACACTGTGCACTATGTATAGAGAAGATAATCTAAATAAAATAATAATAGAGCTAGTATCTTAATCTCTATCACAAATTAAAATAATATTACATTAAATTAGAGAACTATATATAGCTTTTTACATGGCTTTGTCTCTTCAAATTATAGCTTTCTAGAATACAAAAAGAAAAGAGTCATGGTATTTTTATATTTATCACTTAGATAACAATCTCTAAGACATCCAAAATATCATATAGACAAGAAAATGATACCCTATGCACATGTTCCTATTCCACACCCAACACTTTCATGGAATTAAACTATTGTTTCATCCTAAGACCAAATATGAACTCTGATCTTGGCTAAAGTTAGAAAAGATTAGCCTTTCACAAAAGTGGCAATAATCACTCTAGGTTTGCTAGTTTTCTATGCCTATCACCCTTTGCAGTTTTCCATAGGCTAGAATAACTAGGTGGCCATCCAAGTTAGGGACATTCAACCAACCTACCCCTACTCTAAATACTTATGATTATGTTACAAAGTAGAATTTGTTTCTTAAAATACAAAACTTAAACTAGGCATTTACCTTTTGTGTAGGTTGTGGCTACCTAGACTATGCCTTTATATCCAAATTTTTCTTCTAAAAAATTAATTATAGATCCTATGGTGGAATGAACTTAGGTTAATCTATGATATTCACAATAGCTAGTTCAACCTATGAAAATTCATGCTTGAACATTTTATAATTATCAAGTACTTTCTATGGCATAGTAAGCAAAATGTGTAGTGGAATATGAATGACCATGAAATTATGCACATCTACTTCTTCTATGATGATAAGGAAGTTTATGGAATTTGATATATTTAGCTATATATCTAACATAATATCATCCAACCTATCTATAGTCTTTTGGGCTTGAATTGTCATAAATTTGTTGCACATTGTCTCATTCTACCAGACCTAGAACTTCTTCATCATGGTATCCCTAGCTTCTAAAAACCATTAAAATGTGCCATTTAGTGTTTCACTTGTATCCATTTTATCATTCAATATATCTTTAGCTTTATCTTCCATTGTGAACTCTAGTTTAGTAGAATCCAAGGATTTGTCAAGGTGCTACCTCCAATCAAGCATTCCCTGCATAATCTGCTTAGCCTGATGTGTAATAGTATTTAAGACCTATACATATTCCCCTATAAGTTTAAAAATTAATTTTTTATTAGTGTGGATAGCCTACCATTGGGTACAAAATTTATGTGCACTCACCCAATCCTTTCTTAGCTGAGTTAGCAATGCAGTGAGTTGTTTGTCCATGGACATTACTTGATCACCAAGGACTTGTGCAACTAGAGCAAGACAAGAGGCATTGCTGATCTACCTAGACTCAACAATTTGATTTTATGCTTCCACTTCCACTTAACATAACTAAAAAATAATATGTTTTGAGTTTGAAGCCTTTTACGTAATGGATTTCTAGAATGCATCTGATCCTTCAATTTCCTTGGATAATGGCAGCTATGAAACATCCAAAGACATCTCTATAGAATTGAAAGAAAGTGTGGTGGATCTCATTTATATAGTGGTATCTAGGGATCCCTCCATTACATATACATAATCTATTTCCATATCATATTATGAGTGCTCCAAATATTTGGATTTGATAACTATGATACCTCTATGCATGAAAAACTTTCTTGACTCAATCAGAGGGATACGTGTATTCTTGTGTCTCATCATGCCCTTAGAATTCACCTTATGGTCACTAATTATTTTGGTTATCTCTTTGAAAGATACTAAATGTTTGAGTATAGTGGTTGAAATCTTCACTCAATGATGACTACATTTTTTGCATATCAATAGCCATCTAGGATCCCTTCCTCTGGTAGATCTACAAACTGTACAAATGATGAACCAACTTCTATATCATTTTGGAAATTTTTTGTTATAAGTTCACACTAAACTTCTTCATGACCTATAGTATCCATAATAATAGAGGGAGGGGATTATGTAATGTCGACCAAATAGTCACTGCCTACTTTACTCTACACTTGGCAAGTGTACACTTATTTCTAGAAAAATAACTTCTCCTCCTCCTTATTGTAGACATTTTGACCGATGTCTTTGATCATGCATTGAATAACTTATTTTTAATCAACCCATAACATTATGAGATCATACTCACAAGATATCCTTTGCACATGTGGTTTATATAACAAAGACTTCATTTGCCTTGATCTCTTTCTAGCTACTAGTGGTGAGGCTCTCTATGAAATCCACTTGTATTTACATTTTTCTTGTTGTGAAAGAGCTGTAGACTATTGGAGTGAAGCCCATGGTTACGTAGCTAGCTATGATTATTCTTTCTCTTGTTAGAATTATTGTGTAACTAGGGCTCTCTACCTTCATACTTTGGCTTATGCTTCAACCATTGTGATGAAAAAATGCATTAGAGTCACAATGGCATGGCCAACTCATGCACTTTGATTTGAATACCATTATATAACTTGGTTACCAATGTATACTTCCCCAAATATTGTATGACATCTTGTGGAATTTGAGGGTGAGACCTGATCAAAGGTAGAAACTCAAGCCACCATGTGTTAAACAACCCCAGTTACTCATAATATTTCTCTGTCTTAGTCTAAGGGATGCTTGCAAGGGTAGTATTAGGGTAAAATTTTTCATTAACATTAACTTGGTCTAGTGGGGATTTCCATTGGGTGAAACATAAAAATAAAACTAGAAACTAATATTGGAAATTTTGTGAGCTATCAAAAAGTACCTTTTCGATATTTGTGGTAAAGACGGATTTGAAAAAATTAGGATAATTAAATTTCTCATTCTTGTGTATCATGTGATACACAATGTCAATTACTCCTTTTGTTACCTACTTGGCTTGCTTCATTATCTGCCAAAACCTTTTTGTAATACACTCTAATAGAATGTGCATTACAACATCCTCATTGGATTCAAATGGGGTTCCTCTACCTACCCTAATGGGAAACTTATCTTGAATATATGGATTAATTGGTGGTGTAATGGACTTGTATGTTAATAAATATTTTCCATGATTTGGGAGGCCTATGGCTCTTGCCATGGTCTGTGCATTGATCCAAATGGTGATATCTCTAGACAAGTAAATAGCCCCTTAGTTGTATCTGATTAATAAGGTATGCATGACCTCATCCAATTACTTGAATTTAGGTAAATTTATTATCCTCTCTACATCAAAACCCCAAAGTGGATGTTGAAGTGTAAGAGCTCCTGCTTGTGCACCTAGTTGTGTTGATAGGGTGAAGAGAGTAACTTTACCCACTTCCAAAAAGTTGAAGGGATCCAAGTCATTGAATTTAGTTTGTTGAAGACCTAGCCCAATCCCTATTTTTGCCTTCTCTACATCTATGAGTGGGATCAATAACTTGCTTCTATCTATGATTAAACCTTAATCTATGCTATTTGATTACTTTGTTCTACCAAAATCAAGGTCTTATTTTTTCTGTATGGGAGTATATCAAGAGTAGATAGTATAATACTCTTATTTTCCAAAGTCTATAATGTTTTTGAATTTTTAATCCCCTTACTTTTATATCTTTCAACATCTAATTTACTTTTTCCACCCTCTTTAAATGCATTGACTGCTTACACATGAGCACTCTTCCTCATCTTTAATATTTTGGCTTTGATGGTGACCTTTTTTATCTCCCAAATATTTAAATTACCCCATAGTGTGTGTTGGAATCCATGTCATTAATTCTAACTCGATCTACCTTAAACAAGATGTAATATTTTAAAATTCCATATCATTAATGGTCTTGCATGACCATTAGCGATCCTTCTTCCATACCTATCTTGTCACCACCACTTTCTCAAACATTGATGTAAAATCTATCATAATTTTTTTTTTTAATGGGTAGGGGTTACCATCAAATTTAGATATGCAAGTCCCCATGGTCTAAAAATTGTATTTATCCTATTGGTAGAGAATAAATAATGTGGCTACAAACTTGAAGGCAACACTTGGGTTCATTGCAGACTGACATTGATCAAGCGCATAAGTGAGTGCAAATACAAACTTGAAGTCTTGATCCCTTCCACTGAAGACACATGTCATCATGACATTCCTTAGGAAAGAATAAATTTCTTATTTAAATAAAAGGCATGCCATTGGCTAAAGGAAGTGGGACTCATTTTTAACAATAATTCTAGAGGCATTTTGAAGGGAAACACATGTCATCATAATGTTTCTTACACATCCCTAAGATTTCATAAATTAAGGTCAATCTATCAGTCTTTGGGTAAATGGAATGGAGACCACATGTCATGGGTTCATGGGTGTTAAAATGTCATAGGTTTTCAAGTGCATGCCACATGTCCTTGACTATTGAAAATTGAATCCTTAAGCTTGATGTCATAGGTATGCTTAAAGGTATTACAAGTCCCTTCAAGGTATCACCCAGTACTACCTTCAATCCTTTAAGGGTACCCATATTCATGTTTGAAAGGTATCTCTTAAGTGATGCCTTTAAACTTTTGGGTGCACAACAGAGGTTCAAATCACATACAAGATCCCAAAATATAAGAAGCTAATCATTTTCCATAATTTTTATCAAAACCCCATAACTCAATATTAGTTTGTATTGTAATAGAATATTTGGTTGAATATTGACTTAATTGACTATTTTTCTCTGCATAGCTATTCTACTCTGATGCATGTTTGAAATGTATCTCCTAGGAGATACCTTTAAAGTAGGATGAAACAAGAATTGAAGTATGCAGTATATGATATTAAAAGCTATTATTTTTTTGAATTGACATAAATTGTGTCGTTAAAAAAATGTTGTACATTAAATTTTTAACATTTTTAGGTTTTAACATATCTCCATGCTTATGTTCTACTATAAATATAGATTTATCTCCTACATATAAGTATAAATTAGATTGATTTTATAAATAACCTAATTAACAACTCTTCTCATGTATTTTGCAAATGTCGAGGCTGAAAAATCATATGTCAATGGCTTTACAATGTAGAGACTATGTTTCTCTCATAAATAATGGTAAGGCCATTGGTGAAGGAAGAATACACAAAGTGGTAGGTCTAGATGTTGAATCTCTAAAACCAATAAATCTCACTTCTACATGTCACAATGAGGAAATACCTATTGAATGTGTGAGTGTTAATGTGACTAAAGCTTTTGATCTGACACTATTACTTCCATTTACTATATATTCTATGGATAATTTAGGGGATTTAGTTGATAGTTTTACTATATAGAGCACAAAAATGATGCAACACATCACAAAGAAGTTTTCTATAAATAATGGCATGGAACAAAGACAAAATAATGTGAGTTTAGTTCTACATATATAACCATTGAAATAATAAAACACCTAATTGGATTCATTTGTTTGATATATCAATGATCCTACCACATTTCAAATCCTAAGAAAAACATTTCTTAGGAAAAGGGTATATTTGTTGCATAAATGTACAGCTCTTGTAAATGGTGAAAAAATTGCTTTTGAATTTGTTGAAATTTCACTAGGGGCGATTTTTGGTTGCATTCATGTCCCAATGTTATAAAATGAATTGAGAATTTACATAAGTCATGTTATATAACATTGTGAGATTTACAGTATAGAGGTAACTAAAATGTCTATCATTAGATGGCCTTCTAACAAACTAGTGGACACTGAGACTTGTAGAGAAATCAATTTACCATACATGACACCAAATGATAAATAAATTTGAAATGTTTGGGACATAATGGATAATAAATTAAATGTTTGCCTAACATTCCTAGCACAAAGGCATCCAAAAAAACTAGATTGTGCCTACAAATGCTTGGGCCAAAAAATAAGTCAGCCAAACACTTCACTTAGCCAAGTGTAGTTTGATGAAAGCATAGATAATGAGATTTCAACAATGTATGCAGATAAATGTTGCACCAAAAAATGTTTTTAGTCAGGATTGTCATTTGAGATTCTAAAATATATAAAGATAAAGTTACTTGATTCCATCACAATAAATAGGAGGCAACATTTCTTGGATGCACTTTCTACTAGTTTATTGAATAAAAATACGAACAAAAATGGCATTGACTTTCAAGGTACAAAGATCTATTTGGAATCTTAGCTTAAAATATTTGGAATCTTGGCTTAAAATATATGGAATCATGAGAAAATGTTCAACATTTTCTAGCATCTTT
The DNA here is from genome assembly GCA_037957365.1 of Torreya grandis. Classification (NCBI taxonomy): domain Eukaryota; kingdom Viridiplantae; phylum Streptophyta; class Pinopsida; order Cupressales; family Taxaceae; genus Torreya; species Torreya grandis. The sequence continues at coordinate 1,658,425 of JARHVA010003478.1, read as the reverse complement.
CACTCAAGAATTTATGCACAATTAGTAGATATGGAATATGAGCCAATATGCTAGCCAAAATTCAATAACATGTAGAGAAATAATTTTCATGATGTAACCATTGCCACATTTGATGACTTCAATAGGTTTAAAACACGCATCTTGTTAACTCAATAGAAATTCTCTAGGTCCCTCTCTAGAGATCAAGAAGAGTCTATCGATCAAGAATTTGTGATGCACTCAACTCAAGTATTTTATTTAAGATAAATATATTACACACATAAATGACTATCAATGAAATACCCTAAAGAATTCCTCAATATCATTCATGACAAGATGGAATGTCAAAAAACATTTGTGCCAAGGACAGTGATAAAAAGACAAGTAGTTACTAATAGAATATTAGAGTTGTCAATGGCAGGGATTATAACACATGGTCAGGGTGCAGGAAGATATGGGAATTTTTTTATCATATGTTCTTGAAGGATCTAACTTTACTATCACCTCATTGAATATGTGCTTCAGGGATATGGAAATAATAATTCTAGATACTTATGGATCTTTATTATATAAACCTAAAACTTCAAAACATCCATTGTATGATACACTTTTGTCTAATAACTGCTACCCTAAATGCAATAAATATAAAGAAGAAGCACAATAAATTGGTGCTTTTAAGAAAATTCCTTCTAGGCTATACTTTAAACTAGACAACTATTATAGGTACATAAGAATAAGTAATTCCATCCATAATTATGTTTAAAAATGTCAAACCTTATATGGATCTAATGTTACATTTACAAATTCACAAAATCATGTTTTTTGTATAGGTATGTGTTGTAATATATATCTCTCTTTGTATGCAAAGGTGTTTTCCTTGATGTTAAGGTCTGATTTCTCCCTATAGGACATACCCATGAGGACATCAATGACACATTTGGAAACTTGTCTAAATGCATAAAGAGGAAAGATGTATGGAGCATGGTAGAGATGATGGACACTTATAGGATGTGTGAAAATAAAAGAAACTTCATGCCATATTTGATTGAATAGGTAGTGTATTTCAAAGAGTATGTTAATAGTTAATAGCTGAAGGGAAGAAATTAAATAATAGGCTTGAAAAAAGTTCAATACTTTCTTCTATGCATGGAGCAAGGTTAACCCATTATGTGTTGCAAAAACTCTATAAGAGATAGAAATTGGCCCCCCCTGATTACATTATGGGGAATAAAATAAAATGGTGAGACAAATGTTACAAAAGCTAATCTAACAAAAACATATTTTAAAAAATTGAAAAATAGAGAAATGTCTAAAGATTTCATTATTACAAAATACTCCGATAGAAGTAGAAAAAGAGTGAAAAAGAAATTAAATATAACTTGAATAAGTATGTACAATAATTCAATGAATTTGGTTGAACTGGAAATAGTAAGTGGGAGGATATAGCATATTACTTCCAAAACATCCATGACATAATGAAAGAAGACATGTTCCCTTCTGAAGTTAAGTGTACAGGTAATTTTTGGCCTAGAACTCACCACCACATACCCCTGCATAGAGATCTACATAAAATGGTTCATGATAGGACCCTTGATTTTGGAGTGGCATGTGTGTGTGTGTGTGTGTGTGTGTGTGTGTGTGTGTGTGTGTGTGTGTGTGTGTGTGTGTGTGTGTGTGTGTGTGTGTGTGTGTGTGTGTTAGTACAAGAAGTAAAAGAACAAAAATTACATTTGAGCCATTTGAATATGTGCAAATCAAAATATGTTATTTTTCAAACTTGATGATTCTATAGGAATGGACTACACAACATGGGTTTCTAGAGATAAAAGGAAAATTGAGATACTACAAATAAATGGGGCTATAGAACAAAGGGTCAATGTATCTTGGTTCATTCCAATTCATGTAGGGAAAAAATATGTTGAAGAATCAGAAATTTATTCAGGCTATTTCAACAAGAAATGGAAGCTAAACCCAACTGACACATCTTTACCCTACATACTCATAGATAGTATCATCTATGCTTGGAAACCAAATAAAAATTATAGAGGTTGTACACTTGTTCTCTATATTTTTTTGAAAGCCATTTCAATAGACTATTTGAATATATCATCCCACTAAGAACTAACAAAAAACGTGATAAAAGGATAGGAAATTTTGAAATGGTGTTTCCTTAATTTTGGAATGAGAAATATGAATGTTTTTTTTCCAAATTTAGTCTATTTTTTGAGAATGTATAATGTTTTATTATTTTATTTATTTATAGTTATTTCTAGTGGCACTTCACATTTTGGGTCTTTGAAAACACACTTTGACATTTGAGTTTTATATTTTCAACTATGAAAATTTAGCATTTCAATATCTATCCATCTATTTAATAGCATTTGACTGTTACAACATCCACTTCACATTTTTGCATCCTTAAAAATGGTCTTTGACAAATGGTCTTTGTAATTTTCACATTTGAGAATTTACACTTTGGATTTTGTGTTTTGAAAAATATACTTCAACATTCCCATGTATGCAAAAACGTCTTTGGTATTTGTGCCTTGGAATGTTCCACTTGTGAGTCAAGATTTGTTTTTCAGCATTTGTGTATCAACAAATGTTATTCAAATTTTAAATTTTTCAAATTAGACTTTGTACAAGCACTTGAGATTATGCCACATAACATAATATCATTGACTTGGCCATGTGGAAGGATGACCAATCTAAATAAAAGTCCCAAACAATGTGAGTACCTAATATTGCAACACTCATGATTGACACGTACTAGGTACACAAATATGAGATAAAATTTGATGATTGTGAGGACGTCACCCAAATCAGATTAAACATATAGTTCATAATCCAATAAATTGATAACATGTGGCATCCCAATCATCATAGGTATTTTAAATCACATATCACCCAAGCACCTAATTGATGTATGAATTATTTTTTCTTAAGAAATAAACCTCTAAGTCTTGTTATCTGTAAATGCATGGTCTATGAACCAATTTGAATGACCACATAATTTGGAATTATTGAAAATAAATAATATAGATGTGACTTATTTGTAATAAGTCCAAGTAATTATTGATGAAGTATAGTTTATTTATGATAGTTTACAACTACTAATTATTTATGATCATTTTAAATAATTTAGACTTATCACAAATACATCAGATAAATGTGATTTATTTGTAATAAGTCCAACTTAATCTCAATACAGTCCAATTTAATCTTGATACAATCCAATTTATTTCTAATAGTTTTGAAAATTTTGGACTATTGATAAGTCCAAATTATATGAAATAGTCCATACTAGGTATGTACACCGCATATGACATAATATGGAGTGTTCCTTATGTTATTTTTAACTACAAATCACTTAATTCTTTTCAATTGTCAAAATTGAATGAGGAAGAGTTGCCAATACTACTCAATGGGATATTTATCAAGAAATTTTATTGAAGTGAAATGTTATTTTCTACATAGTAGTGTCAGATCTCACTTTCCTTCAAGTGTTTTTATGCACATGTTTAGTTTATAGTTGCATTAGTTTTTAATCCTTAATTGTTCTTGTATATGTATTGTTGTTATTTTGATGATGTATTGTTCATTTTAATTTTTTATCAAGGAAGATATAATATTTTTTATCATGTTCAGATCAGATTTGGTGATGATTTTCATGACTTCTTGCATAATGGACTTCATAAGGAAACTAATCTTTTGCTTAGTAGGTAAGCAAATTTACAAAGGTTACCAATAATATTGACCTTTTCAATCATCGTTATTTTCATAATTGGGTATGTTTAAGTTCATAAGGTATTTACAAATATTTTAATCCTTTCATTAGTGTCAATATTCTTAGAGATGTCATATTGAACTCATATTGATATTTTCCCTTAGTCTAGAAAGCTAATTGCTAAAGTTAAATATTTATTATTCCCTCTTAGTATGTTTTAAGATTATTTTAAAAAAGTTAATGTATTTTTGACAAAATTAAGGTTTATTTTGTTTTAACATCTCCCATGCATGTACTCCATAGAGATTATTAATTAATTTTTGGTCTTCATAATGACTTTTTGGTTGGCCATCTCAAGCTTATAAGAATGTCAAGGTGTGGGTGAAGGAAATCCAAGGAAGATCTAATAGTTAATAAGAATGAATCATATGTGGAGGTTGAGAAAAAATTTAATTCCTTAAATAAAGTATTTGGAGGTGAAATGCATGCATATACATCAGATTTGAATATTTTTTTGGTACTCCAATGCATATGCAAGGATGTAAGGGTAGTTTTCATGCATTTTCAAAGGTAAAATATTAGACTTTTATTGGTTTTTAGGTGGTAAAAGGATGATGTATGTATTTATTATATTCATATATGTTTCTTATATATTATCCATCTGTTATGGACTCAAACAATGCTTGAAATATGCTAAGACAACTCAAATCTTTATCAAATTGATTTTTCAAACTTAAAATTTCCCCAAATCTAATGTTATATCTTGGTGAAGAGATTAAAATTATAGTAATTATTTATATGAAAGTTAAAAATTATGTTTAACTCTAATTTAATGGTTTTTAGTTTAATCAAGAAGGCTGGATATTTATGAATAATTATTAAGAAGCAAGATTGATCCAAAACCCTATCTAGAGAGCATGATATTGCAAATTTGAATGTTTGAAGTGTTTTCAAGATTTATCAAAAAATCATAATGAAATTTATGCCATATATATTATATATATAAACCTTAAACCAATTTACAATCATAAAAAATAAATTATACCTGAAAAATTGACCTAGATGATTCACTATGCATGAGTAATGAACACCTACATGCTTGTAGATTTAGAAATACATTTTTGGAGTATTTTTGAAATTTAACATGAATTTTCAATGATTTAAATATGTATAATGGGTGAATATATTAATTTAAAAAAAATAGTGACATCTTGAGACCATGTATAGCTCAAAATATAAATTTTTTACTAAATTGGCATGTTTGTTACCCTAAGAGATCCTAAGTGAACAAAAAAGTGCATAACTTGTGTTATAGAGCTCCAAAACATATGAAATTTGAAATAAAGGTGGGGTTAAATATTTTATAAATTTTTGTGGTGTTATAATTATTCAAAATTACCTTAGGAGAGATAAACATGAAAACTACAAACATGTACATGTAAAAGTATTGAAAACTAGTTCTCAAGAATGCTAAAAGTGCTATAACTCAAGTTATATTAATCCAAATGCCTTGAAACTTTATGTATAGGTGTTAAAAGGTTGTATAAATGTAATAAAGTTGTTTTAAACCTTTTTATTCCATTAATTAATTATTTATAACTAATAATATTAAGTCAAGTCTTGTTGAGAAGCCTAATTGGGCTATCATAGAGATTATCTTGAGAATGAAAATCCATTGAGTTTAAATGTAAGATAATAAACCTTGATTTGCAAAACTAGGAGCTTGATAACATGGGTAATTAAATAATTAAATAATATATATATATCTCTCTCAAGATATTCTAAAGAACTAATGGAACTTACACCTATAAAGTTGAACTAAGTCACCCTCAAGAGCCATGAAAGAAATTGTGAGAACTCTCAAAAGTCTCAAAGTAGTTGATATCAGGTATATGTTTCACGATATAAATTTTAATTAGAGTTTTTTAGTTATTAAATCATGCTCATGTAACTTTAAATCCAATATAATAATGTAAACATATTCAATAATATCATCAAATGAGGATTTGAAATTATGCATTATCAATGTACCATCATAATTTCCATTCAATAGAAGACCTCAGTAGCCTCAAGAAGACTTCTACTCTAGTTATAGACCATTATTAGGAGTTATGAGAAATCAAAGGTAGTTTTAATAAATAGTCAAGGTTGGAAGGAGTCTTTAAGCATCTCAAGAATACCATTTCTCCCCTCTATGCCAAAATCAAAGATAAAAGGTCAAGTCAACAATAAGAAGTCTTAAAACTCCCCTCACAAGGTAGAGATTCATCATCCAAGATTGGATGAGTTGGTTGAAGGCTAAGTCAAGGTTTAAAGTATAAGAGACAACTCTCCTCAAAAATAGATAAATGTTTCTTTATCTTTGATAAATTCAATCCCCAAACAAAGACTTATACACCCCCCCTCCTAACTTGGATACCTTTAAGCAAGTGTTAGTATGTTGGAGAAGAGAAGAATATGCCTATTGAAGTAAAAATTTAGATATGTTTCATTTTTCATCTTTAATGAAGGAATTTATGACAAGATTTCATTCTTTTACCCTCATGAAAGGATCCTTTCACTATATGTACTTGAAATTTCTTGGTTATTTGATATACCTATAGCTTTTTGTGGCTCAACCTTGTCAAATTTCAAAATTGCAAACAACTTATTGAGAAATAAAGAACTTATTTTTATCTTCTCATATGCTATGTTATTATGTGAAATTTATTAATTTTTGGTGTAAACTTATGATAATTACAACCTATCCCTAATTTACATCCAATTGTGTGCACCTTTATACAAGAAACTTGATCTTGTACAGGTTGTAGTTTGTGTATGTTAGAGTTTATGAAATTAATAGTTATGATGAACGTTATTTGATATTCCTAAGACAAGTAGTCATCCTTATAAGTATTTTTATAATTTGAATCCTTTTTAAAAAATACTTATGTTCAAGAATCATTGGTGATTTGTGAGTTGTGTATGTGTGAGTGATCTTTGAGTTCATTGTGCGTATGTCAAATATATTTTAGGTATTTAATTTTGGTGGTGAATCACCCCATAATTATTATTATAATCATATGAAGTTTTTATCTCTCTCTCTTTCTCTCTTCATTTTCAATAAGTAGTTTAGGTGAGGATCAAGGTAATTCATCAAGGGAAGAAACCCTCTTTAGAGGTTTACTTCCATTATAAGTCACTCACAACCTGGAAGTGATCCCATTATGTCAATTAGGTGAGGAATATTTAATACCATCCTCAAGGGTTCAACTAAAAGTGACAATAGTTTTTTCAATCATTTTACTTTAGAAGCAATGTGAAGGCTAGGAAAGAAAATGTGGGGCCAAACCATTTGAGCCAAATACACAATGGAGTGGAATGTAAGTAACTTCAAGATGAATCACTATAATCCCATTTATTTTTAGTCTCTATGATTCCATAAAACATTGAAAATAGTCAACTTCCTTTAATAAGGATTTTTTTATACACGCTATGTGGCAAGGGATAAAAATAGTTGACCACAAGAGTCATTCCATTTAGCATAATTTATAGCTTTTTGTACAAAATGGGTAAAGATGATGTAATGTATATAGTATTTTTAGATCATGAGTGACCACAAATTATACAAGAGTCACATCAAGGAATCACATGTCGACATTTAATAGGAGAAACCACTATAATGAAGATACTACTAAGTGGTCTATCAAGATCTACTTTGTTTTAGGATGCACATTAAGTAATAAAACACTACAACATCTGTTAAAGGATGGAAAAGCCTAATCATAGATATTAAATGCCATTAAACCATGTGTTAGTTGAGCAATGATTTGAATAGTATGAAATTAAATTTATAAGACCAATCAATCTAACTAAAAAAATATAGTCATGCAAGGTACATAATTATTACAACTGATTACTTCACCAAATGAGTAGAATTTATTGTGACACCAAGTTATTATGCTAAGAACACAAACAAATTTATGTATGAGAATATTTTAACTACATTTATGTTTCCTATGAAATTTATTAGTGACAAAGGAAAACACTTCCTTAATAATATCATCAAGACTCTAATGGAGGATTTTATGATATCGCACCACAAAGTCACAATATATCACCTACAAGCTGATGGGTAGGTAGAAGCATCAAATAAAGTCATTAGAAAGATGTTCACAAAAATATACAATATGAAAAGAGATGAATAAGGATAAAATTCTTATGATCCTATTGGAATATAAGATAAACTATAATTGTGTGTCATGTTTCAATATGTTTTAGCTAGTTTATGGATTAGAAGCAATCATGCCAATGGAATACGTAGTCCCTAGTTTACGAATTAAAATGATCATGGAACTAGGAGATTATAAATTTCTTTAGGAAATATTGATGTATTTAACTTGGATGGAAGAAACTAGGCAAAGATTAAAATGGGCATAGGAAGTCAACAAGAAAATTCAAAGAGTGTGTTAAGATCTCAATTTATGATCCAAATAACTTTACACAAAATAAGTAGTATTACTCTATGATATCATGTTTTGGGAATTTACAAGAAAGTTGTGCATTCGATGAAAATAAACTTACATCATCCATGAACTATCATAGCAAGGATTAATTATGCTAAGAGACCTTTATGGAACAATTTTTCTAGGACATGTAAATTCCTATAGGATTAAGCCTTACTACCAACAATATCTATAAAAATATCACATAAAAATTAGAGAGGGTACTAAGTAACACCATATAGATTAGGATTTTTGTTTAATGTATTATTTTCTTATTTTTTTAATAGGTATGTAGATTAGTTGTATAGTGCAATCTCTATATTATATGACATTAGAACTAAGGTGGAAAAGTTGAAGTTATAGAGTACGATAACAAAATTAACCTAGCATAAAATGAATGACATAATGCAAAGTCAACATGGGGGCAATAAATTTAATCTAAGAACAAGGCATTGGAAAAAATATGGAGAAATGACAATCAATGATCACTCAAAAAATCATTAAAGATGACACATTTAAAGTGTTGGATCTTTCTGAAAATGATTCAAGTGTCAAAATTAGGTGATGTCTAATAAAGTACATTTGATGAGGGAAAAGACAACGCATTACATCAACAAATTTCATCAGCCAAATCAATGCCTCTAAATATCAAGGCACCAATGTCAAATCATAAGTAACTAATTACAATTAATTAAATAAGCATAATAACATGTAAATACATTACCACATTTAAAGCAATGTGTTAGACTAATTCAAGTAAGAAAAGATATAAAATTAGGGGCATGTAAAACATAATGCCATTACATATATTTCTGAATAATATAACCTTAAAATATTTTTCTAATTAACTCATTTATGCATGGAATAATCACCAACACCAATTTTAATCAAAGATATCAATCGAAGGGTACTAGAACAACAACCATGGATCACTCAAAAAAAATTATTCTCCTCATTTATGCACATAAGAAAGAGATGGGTATTGGCATTTAATTTATAAAAAATAGGTACTAATATTTGATTTCATTTATGTATAAAAAATATGATTTGTTCATCCTAGACTAATAAGAAGCAACACAACTAGGAGCCATAGCATTGTAAAATCACCTAAAATGAATAAATGTAGAGAAACTTATCAAATTACTAGATTTTGGCTAGCTCAATGAGGTGATGATGAAACTTATCAATTCATATATTAAATGTGATATTAATTTATCTCAAGACATTACTATTTTCATTAACATAGCCACCATAACATACAAAACAAGACTAATTGTGAGGGGTAAATCATTGGCCCCTTACAAGACAAAGATACAACCCACCAATTTAGACATAAGGGAGAAATATAGTAGGGCATCAAATGGATCACTATAGACTCTATATAATATGTTTCAGTGTGCATTCTCTCTAAATGACTCACAAAGTGATTTTGGTAGACCACTAAAATTATGACGCAAGCCAAAAAAGGGGTAATCAACATCACTTACAACATGATATGACTCAATGAAGATTTCAATTGGCCAATAGTTTTGGTATTTTAGCTCATCATAAATATTGATAAGGTCATCAATAGGACATCACTTATCTTCTAGTACCAATTCTTGTTATTACTTATTTTCTTCACCTATTGGAAGGCCCCATATGGCCCCATCAATTTGAATGTCAAATTTTAGCCTATGATTGACTTCACAAACATTGCCTGAACCAAAACATGATAATATTATGAGAAACTAGGTAAATTCAATACATGGTGGATATAAATATATTTCCTTATCCTCTCACATCCTTTTGTGCTCACAAATGTCATGTAATATTTGGGGCATCACATTATAGTGACTAACCTCTATGATGGCATCTAATTAGAGTCCATGAGCTCCCAAAGGCACCATCACTTGTCATTATTCATTGATATGTTAGATATGCAGGTGAAAGTTTCATGGTAGAAATATTTGGTTGCTTACTCAATACCACCACTACAAATGATTCCTCTAGAGGCATAATAACCATTTCCATAGCAAACAACCATAAGCAGAGGCACAAATACCACATAAAATAGAATTGTCCCCATCACAAACAATTGATGGAAAAATGAAGACAAAGATGTGGAAACATCACCACCTCCACTAAAGAATAAATGCATAATACTAAATAATGGAATTCCAACAATAATTTCTCACAAACACTATTGAATATGATCTTGATCAGCCAGGCATCATATGAAGGGAAGTGTACAAGTTTATGTTGGACATAGGCACTGATGTCTAAGAGGAAGAAGAATAATTTTTTCTTATATAAAATAGTGCACACTTGACATGTGTGCAACAATGTGTTAAAGATCCTTTTGTTGTATGTACCCACATCTCTTACATTGATAATTATTAACATAGTTATAGATTAAGAAGAACATAAACATAAGATGGTTGTGATTTTTGAAGGGGCATCAATCATAGGGCCTTTTGGGGTGACAATCAAAACCATAATAGTAAGGAAGCCCACAACAACCATTGATGGACAAACCAAGGACCCATATTTCACCCTAATTATCACCATAAATTAATAAGCATATAGGTTGGTTTCAAAACCTTATCTAGTTGTGTAAGATGAGCTACAAGAGGCTAAAGTACCAAAACAATAGCCATAAAAGATGATCTAGGCCTAGATGTGACTAAACAAGACTTTTATTCCCCTATCTATAAAAAGTACACCAGTTAATAGATTCATGATGGTTGATTCATCCCCTTTTTCCTATCCTTTATATCCATTTTCATCTTTTAATTCTTCAACTATTATGAATGAGACACAAGCTAATGCACAACCACAGTCTAATAAATCAATTATACATAAAGATGTCATAGAACATGAGCAAGTTGATAAGGATAAACTTGAGTATGAGAAGGATGGAAAGGTATTTGTGAGTAAGGCCAAAATATAGGATAAGAATAAGATGAAGGAAGAGTCAAAATGTAAGGCTACCAAGGAGGAGGAAAATAAGAAAAATGAGGAGAAAGCTATGATCAAAGAGATCAAATGAAAAAATCAAAAAGTTTAAGCAACACAAAAGAGTAAGGCCAAGGGTTATACATCAACCAATGCTACATAATAAGATTAAATTAAATAATCTCTATAATAATATGAGGAACCAAGATAAAGAGGCCAAGGATTAAGTAAAATCAATTACCAAAGCATGGGCAGAATCAAAGAAACAAACACAGGTAGAATTCACAACATAGTAGTTAGCATAATCTACCAATAATGTGGTGATAAAAAATTTCCAACATCTATACAACATGTGACAAGGATTGGGGTCCACTCAATGGGGTGTGAGAGAGGAAGCTTCCCAACATAGGAGGCAATTCCCTAATTAATGGATGTGAGATGTCCCTAAACCTTTGGTGAGGTAGACAACCTTCTTTCTTCCAATAATACAAATAAATAAGGCACGTATGATTTCTAAATTTTTTACATTAGCCCTTAAAATAAAAGTGTAGGAAACATTACTTGATGTCTCCCATTTTCCCTTGATGAAACATATTAAGGGATGGTTGTGTTCTAGGGATCCGTCTAAAAAAGACTCCCACACTACAAAAAGAGGCATTGCATATGAGGGAGTAGAATCAAACCTCTACCTCAATAAATCAAGGTAATTGATTGATGACATTTACCCTACCCTTTTTACTCAAGTATTGTGTGACCAAATCATGTCTAAAGAGAATCAATTCACATTGCTCCTAACTAGGACGACAAAGGATTAGATCATTGTGTATAAGTTAAAGTAGATTTAAATGTAAGGTCAAAATTTGAAAGTTCAAATAGAGGATATATATAAACTCTTAGACAATTATGAATAATTTGTTGAAACTATTGTGCATTAGGATATGTAGATTACTTTCACCATGTTGGATTAAAAAGAAACAACTTAGTGCTACATTAAATAATGTAAGTTTAGAGCTAGTTAAGGCTGATAAAGCTAAAGAAATAATGAAAAATCATAAGCCTACACCTAATTAAATGGATTTAACACTGATGGAGTGTTTGGACTCAATATATATGATGATGGCTATGATGACTAGTAGGAAGAATGAAATGTTAAATAATACATTTGTTGGAATCCAAGCATAGCAACACATAGATAGAAAGGAGGATCTCACATGAGAGATTCAATGCTAAGTGTCATATATTAAGGTCACTATCCTCACCTATGAGGATGATGATATTCATAACCTAATGAAATATCAAGCACCTTTATTCACTGTGATTTATTTGGTGTAGTAATCTCTCAATGATTAGAAGATATTCAAGTAGGACTTGTTCTACTTGGATAGTTCTATTTATAAAATCATCAAGGAGTTGTAGTTTGTCCCATATAACCAACTCCAATAGGATCAACATACAAGGAAAGTATCTCAAGTTGTATAGTCAGTTATACATCATCAACAAACATCATTGACATCTTTGAATATAATTAATACTTCTTTAGAAATAGTTCTAGCACATCCATCATCATCTTATGCTTAAATATATAATTCTCTAGCTATAGATTCCACATTGCAACCTCCTCTTCCTTATTCTCAATCTATGCCTCTGACCTCCACATAGGTATGGTGCACACAAATTTTGATTTTTTTTTATAAGTTACACATTTTTATATAAATTAAGGCTTAAAACATTAAGATTGAGCATAAGAAGGTTAAAAAATGCAAGGGAAACCTCTTAGTTATGCAAATCTATTAAAAAATCACAAGGGTGGTATATTAGTACACTTCCTAGTTAAAAACTTGAAAGGGAAACTAAGTAGTGTGCAAGAGGTGAAAATTATAAAAAGGCACCTTGAATGATTAATGTAAGTAATATTTCTAGTCAAATAATTATCTTTAGGAAACTCCACCAACTTTGACATTTGGTGTACTTCTTGACACTTTATCTCGTAATGGGATGATGATTTAAGTTTAGGAAAGTGTTATTATTAGAAAAAGGCTATAAAATAACAAAGTATAATTATATGACACATGTTAAATTTTCATAATTTCTACATTGTATGTATTTTTGCATTTATTCAACACTTAAATGCACATCAAGAGTCTATAGAATATGAAGAGTATATCAATTTTTTGTACTGAAAGGATGGAATATGAAGTAACAAAGCCTTTTTAGTCTTTATATATAACACTCACTTGTTTTGTAAAAGTGTCTTGAAATATAGACACTAATATAGAGATTCAATAATGGTTCTATCTACACTTGTTTCTTTTTACATGTGCACTTTGTTTTATGTATTTTGTTAATAATTTGAAGTATTGTATGTTCTGGGTAATTTAAGTCTACAAATCATGTCAATTACTCTACAATATTTCGCTTGGTTTCACTTAAATCTATTTTATTAGTTTCCTTGAGTGTATTTTGTATTATGCTTTACATAAATAATCACAATTAGCATATTTTGACAAGTTTTATAGGAACCAATTATAACACAGAGAAGCACTATCAATACCTTGGAGTACATCTATGAATATTTGATGTCATAGTATGAGTAAAATATTTCATGGTTTTATATTTATACTTAAACAATCCAATGAATAATCCCTTCAACATCATCTCAGACATAAATTTTGTCTCATCCTCAAGACAACCAAAAATAAAAAATATTACAACACTCAAGATATCTTATCCTTTTATAAAAGATGTTGATATTTGGTAGTCAATTTTGCCTCAAAGATGTCTAACTTGTTATTTATTTGGTTTCCTAATGTGCTTTCTACTCCAACATAATATTTTATCAACCTTTAATGTCTGAGACTAATATTTTATGTTTATTTTTCAAGTTATTTTTTCTTTGTGCAATAACATCTTAGTGGAATGGAATATTAATGATTTTTTAATTCTATACTTTCTCTATTCTTTCATGCCTTCCAATATGGCATCTTCATCAAAAGATATTAAAAATTATTAAATTTTTCTCAGTGTGGGGCATACTCTTCAATCTCAGTCCTAGAAGTTGAATTTTTAGAAAAATATTTAATTATTTGGTCCCAATTTTAGGTTTCTCCATGTGTTCCTAGTTCATATACCATGTTTGTGGTATATATCCTAATGTCTAATAAAAATAGTAGGCCCAAATGTTTTGAATAGTATCTCCAATCTTTCTCCAATAATCTTCCCATTTATTTATGTATTGACATGGATTTCCTAGACCTATATATTATATAAGATCCTTTAACTTCCATTCATATTTAATATATTATGTCTTAAGGAGTATTAAAAGGGTATTCCAATTCTTGATATGTTCCTTGTGTGTTTCCTGCCATCTATAAAAATTTATACTGAGTGTGTCATCTAAAATTTCATTCCTACTTTTTCATTAGGAAATACTTTCACCAACTAGGCTAAGTAATCTCTTAAATCACAATATATTTCATAATATATGGTAGACAAGCTTGGTTTAAAGAAAATTATGTATCTAAATTAGTATAATATTTTATGGTTGCTAAAGGGACATTAGGTTCTAATGAATGAACAATGTGTGGTAAGTTTCCATATTGGTATATATGGAGATCAGGTTTTATGTGGCATCATGCCTATGTATTTTTGTATATTTTATTGAGAAGGCCTTGGTATTTTGGCTATAAGGCACAACATGATGGTTATCTGAATAATACACATTATGGAAAGATGGAGTGGCACACAAAATAAATAATCTAAAGGATAAGTGTGAAGAAGTGGACATGAGTCCAAATGTGATGATTATTTTTTGAAATTAATTATTAAAGGAAGTAAAGCATAGTGCATTTATTTTTTAATCTCAAATCTAGTTAAATAAGTAAGCATAGGTGTGGCAGCCAAAGAAGTAATATTTTGTGAAGTATAGGAGATATTGAGTGATTTTGAGGAGATCATGTCTAATGATTTTCTAGATGAGTTAATATTGATGAGAAGTATAAGTCATTACATGAATTTGATACTAGGTTTGAGTTTACCAAACAAAGCATCAAATAGATTGACTCTTGTTATGGCCAACGTACCCCCTTGTTAGGAGAAGTGGCGGACCCCTCCTTAAAATGATCAAACTCAAATTTCCTAGACTTTCAATCTTGATCCTATCAACTCCTTTCTAAGATAATCATCGAGTCCCTATTTTCCACTATTTTCCCCTAGTGTATTGCTTATTTTTAATGTCCAACTAATCCTTATTTATAACCTCTATGATATCTAAAGATAACATAATTGAGTCCTAGATGTATCCTAAAATAAACAGACACTTTCTTACTTAGAATATTTAATGTACTAACTTTTATATATGTTTATTTTTATGGTAATATT
Organism: Torreya grandis; assembly: GCA_037957365.1. Classification (NCBI taxonomy): domain Eukaryota; kingdom Viridiplantae; phylum Streptophyta; class Pinopsida; order Cupressales; family Taxaceae; genus Torreya; species Torreya grandis. The sequence goes on along the minus strand of JARHVA010003478.1, from coordinate 1,642,921 downwards.
CCTAAAGTCTTAGTATCCCAAAGTGTTAGGATCATGGATTCTTACATGGTATCCCATAGAGATTAGTAGAAAAATAGGTAAGCATTAAACTTCATCATGCTTATTTCATTTTTACTTAGTCTCATTTTGTGTATTTATTTTGGAGTGATAAAATCCAAGAGTGCTATGTGAATCTCTATGAAAATATGTTAGAATTACCAAGATCTAACCAATAAGCTTGCCCAAATGTTAGATGTGTCAATCTCCCAAACTCGATAAATATGTCAAAACTTATGAGAGATTAAACAAATAAAAAAGTTCCATGTTGATCAAAGTCAAAATTATTAGTCTCTTGAATTTGATAGATATGTTAGAGCTTGAGAGAGCCAAACTAAGTGGAAGGATGTCAGATGGCCCATAGGTCAGAATTGATAGGATCTAACAAATAGGCTTGCCCTAATATAAGACATGTTAGTATCCTAGATCTGACAATGACATTAGAGCTTGGGAGAGTGTAACCAATTAAAAGAGTAGTTAGAATAATGTACAAATAGAATTGAAATGGCTAATCAACAGATACTATATTTTCTCTAACTAGAATTTTCTACTCCCAAGAATATAAATGTGAAACATTAGATTGTGACTAAGTGGTATCCATTGCAACATGGACTAAAGGACATATGATATAAAGATATAACTAACTAAGAAGCCTCAAGGATGATATGGACATGTGCCTACCACACTCTGGGCATTAATTAGATGGGAAGTTAGGCCCTGATGAGAAATTTTAAGGTGTTACATCATGATCTCTAAATATAGAAGGCAATGAATGATCATGACATCTAAGTTTAATTCCATATTAGGAAATAAAAGGGGAGATCGAGCCATTGAATTGAATACCCTGAGGTAAAATAACTACCAAATGCCATCAATGTAGGATATGTATGAAAATTTATACAAATACCCTGAGGTAAAATAATTAACCATGCTCCTAGTCTCCTAAAATATACTTCTCACTTTATACTCTAACCAGTGCCCTCTATGTTTTCCATTTTATAAATGTTCCTTGTAACAAAATTTCTTCCCAATTACAATGGCCACCTCATATTTGAACCCCAAAGCCAAGTTAGAATATAAAGACACCATGTTCTTGGAGGCTTGACATGTTTTATGCATTATAAAAAATGTTTAAATCCATGAACCTAGTGCCCAAATCCTACAAAAATGATAATGAAGATGAGGCTAAGTTCAAAGATGCCCTTTGGGAATATGGGAAGTATAGGTTGCATTGAAATGTAACCAAGCCAGAGGTATTTCCCTGCACTGACTTGCTTAATAAATTATTTTTCATAGTGAAGTGGGCATAAGATGGGATTCATGGCATGGCTTGTACTGTGAATTATTAATATTAGAATATAAACATGTTGGGAGTCACCTTCAAATCTTATTATAACCTCCTAGAGTTTGCATTCACCTTTGATTCTGATTTAGTGATGATGTGGATTAATACTCATCATATTTATGACATCTTAAAGGACTAGATAGAGAACCCAAATACTAAATGGGTCAATAATATAGATGTTAATTTGTATACTATCCACACCTTTATGGAGGGAATCCACATAGGTATGACCCTACTAAAATAATTGTTTAGGAAAGGTGACTATCTACACATCAAACTTCTATGGATTCCCCTACTCCACATAATTTGTAAGGGTGAGAAAGACCCCAAACTTGGAGGGATGATTAATTTTAACATAATCAAGGCATTTGGAAATGATCAAGGAGGAAGTAAATTCTACATGATGAGCTACCTAGGAGATGTAGTCTATAGAACACTCAAATTCAAACCTTATTCTTTTCTAACATGCTTTCCTAAAGGTGTGGTGGTCCATGTAATTTTTTATAAACTATATGGCCATTATTATTATAAAAATATGAGAGATATGTAAGGCCTTCTACTCAGTGGTCTACATGGCCATCACTAAGGTAAACATCCCTCAATTGTCAAAGTAAATCTAGAACTCCATATCTCCCATTAGGGGCTATTAGTATTATAAAGAGGATAAAATCATTCAGGTCATAATCAATCTCAAGGCTCCCATACATCTACCCTACCAAGTCCTAGACTGCCTGGTAGAGTAGGAAATTATGTACTAAGTAATGGAAGGTATCACTAGGAGCTATATTAGTCATCTATAGAGAGCCTATCATCCACTCCAAATCACCATCAAGACCATGCATATAGATCCTTCCCCACTCTACATAAGATGACAATAGGGAGAGACTCCTTTGCCATAGCTATGGCTGAGTATTGAGATTGGGACCCACACATCATCATAAAGCCCCATATATCCAAGTATCAAACTTGTGTCAACCTAAATTATGGTTTTTATCCTAAGGATGATGATGAGATATATATAAACCCAATTTTTTATCAAGAGGTATTCACCAAGATTGAGGCTCGAAAGAAGAAGAAATGAAAATAGTCTCAATCTAAGTCATCTACCCTTGTTGGCCTTACATCCTCCACATTGGCTTGGTCTAAAGAATATGTTTAGGTAACTCCCCAAAATTTTAAGGATAATTATACAAAGATTCTTATCACTTTTTTTTTCCCAAGATTATCCTCCTCTAGTTCTATCTCCTTATCCCCAAGATTCACCTCTACCACCTCTAGTGCTTCAATCAACCCAGCCTTAGGTAGTTTAGACTAGGCCAACCCAACCTCAAGTAACTCAACTTCAAAATATTGACCTCATGAAACATAATTAGTCATGTTTTACATTAGTATTATCCCAAAGACAAGTCTAAGGTGGGACCAATAATGGGTACCTACTTAGATCCCTTCCCCTACACCCTTCACTCCCTAATAACCTCTCATAGTTTTTCCTAGATTCCCAACCCCTCAATAGTCTACTTAGATGGTTCTTCCCCTCTTCCCCATTTAATCCCCTCTAAAATTCACCCAAGTTCCTCTGGCCTTGGCCATACATAATGTCCTCACCTCTTCATTCCCATTTGCATCATCTTTCCCATAAGTTAGTCTCTTTGTGACTTCCCCATTGGTCATTTTGAAGGTCTAAGTACACACATGTGCCTCATATTCAATAAACATAGGTAGATATCCAATAATAAGTACACCTATGTACATATCTCAAGTAACCCTTGCCATTCTAGTGATAACCTTTACTTTACAGTAAGTTCCTCAGTCAATCCCTATGGCCTATACCACCTATAATCTTTCCATTGTAGTAGTTAAAGCTAATCTAAGTAAGAGGCCATAAAAGAAGAAAAAGGAAATTTATACTCAGCCTTCTACTTAGGTCTCAATTAGTCCCAATACTCCTTTTACACTATCTCATGTAACACCCTACATCATTTTCAAACCTCACTTTTCCCTCATTCTGAGCAACCTAGGGATTTGGATTTAACCAACCAATTTAATCCTTTCTATTGAATTCCACTCTTCTTGTAGTTAGTGTCCCATAGGTACAATTGACCTAGATCCAATGGCAAGCACAAATTTTCCCTAGGGCCTCCCCATTTATATTACATGATTTTTTTCCCCCATGCTTCCTCTAATAATTTCATCTTTCATCCCTTACACTTATTTCATTACCCCTCCACCTTGACCTCCAGCTATCTTGACCATAAAATTCACCCCACCAACACCTCCTTATACCCTAAGAGTTTATATGACATCATAAACACCTGAGATGAATATGTAAGGTGACCTTAATGTGTAGTGGGAATTTGAACACACCATAGGGAACATGAGAAGGATACTCACCTAGAAGTTCATCCAAGACGGGAACCTTATGGTGTAGTAAACTAAATAATATCTTTTCTCCATAACCAAAGTGAGGGCATCCATCTAAGAATAGGAAGTCGTTGAGGACCTAGTCTCAGTCCTCCAGGCTACACATGATATGTCAAATAAAATGATGGAGCATATGAATGAGTAGGTCTGAGACATGGAAGCAAAAGTAAAGAGATTCCATATGGTGATATTTGGACATGTTAAGGATACTCTCCTTCAAATTTTATCATCTCTAGGAAAGGTGGATGAGAATTTTTCAGATGATAAGGTACATCTTCAAAGGATCCATGCCTACTTGGAGAGAGTTATTCTAGTAGAGATAAAGTGAAAGAAATTAGCTTTAATCATGAACAAGGGTATGTTCCTAAAATTGAATCTCATGCCCACTTTGTACATGAGGCTATATCAAACATATGTCTAAAACATGAGGACTATAATTGAAGAATGGTTGAACCTAGCATAAATGTTAGTCTACCCCCTAGAATAATGTAAGATAAATATATTTACCTAATTCAAATAGGTCAACATCATAGTGTTATGCCGCATAGATGGAACTTTGATAGATAGGAGTGAGTTCATAGTTCACTTGGGTTACTTATACTAGGTCATGAAAAAGAAACTAGCAAAGGCTAACAAGGTAGAGCCCAAGTGGTGCTCAAAATATCTACCCAATCCACTACAAGCATTAATCATGTTTTAGAGGTTGTGTCTATATATTCCCTAAGCTAAGTGTATCGATGAATATTGGCCTAATTATAGGTGACATTTCAAGATCTACCTATGAATTTATCCAAGATAGATTGAGAGATTGACCTAGTAACAACTACATTGGCTATGAGGGAGCTATAGTCTAAATAGTTGGGAGGTAATTCATTTATGGCTCCATGTATCAGTTAAGTGATCCCTAGAGTATCTTATAGAGATATTGGGGAAGGATATTATCTTTTTAAAAATCAACACATTTGTAAAAAATTAGACTAGCCATCACAACAAATGTGAGAATCTCATCCTACTTAAAGGCGAGCCCCCATCCTTATCTATAAATGTATAAATATTTTCATTTTGAGGGTTAGCAATTATTAGTCCCAAAATTATATTATAACTAAGCCAAGATTTCATCTATTTATTCCTCCACTCTTTTAGATTATGAATTTTTGACATGATTGGCACTTTTGTAAAGAAATTTATTTTAATGATTTCAATTTCTCATTTTTTGCTAAACTTATGGAATATTTGTTAATGTGTCAATAATTTCTCATTCTTGAATAAATTTTAATCCTATAAAATTAAACTAATGCCCTGTTACTTAATTAATTCAATGGTTATAATGTGCTTTGTGGTTCTAACCCATTTATAAACATAATATTTGTGATCTATGTGTTAATATATAGGTTGCATTTGAAAGACCTATTTTTTATTTACTATAGGCTCCTTGAATATTGGAATTTAGTGAGGGTTTATAAATTAAGGATTCTTTCTTATTTCCATAAACTTATCCCTTTTGTGTAAAAATAAGTCATAACCCTTGGTTAAACTTGGCACAAAGTGGTATAACTGTGGCAAGGAAATTATATCAGTTATTGAAGCATTAACACCTTTTAGTCTTAGAAACACTCTTTCCTACCCTATATTTCCCTCATTTTTAGGTTTATTTTAGAACAAAAACATTTAACTTAATTTATAAATATGTGAGGTGTGACTCAATAGTAAGTGAAAAATAGAAGCTTCTTCCATTGGGAATGTATTCACAGTGTAATTATACACATCTTGAACCTCCCATGGTAATATTCATGGATATTTGAGTATAAAAGGTTATCCTGCTTAATCATTGGATTGAACCAACATCAATCCTAAAATTAATGAGGGGATATTTTATCTCATGCATTTTATCCCACTTTTTTCTTCAAAATATTCAATCCCTTGACTATCTTTAGAAACCAAAAGGATCTCAAGGTAGATAATAACTCCAAAGGAGAATTAAGAGGTGCAAAAACAAGTTTAAGAATTGTTTGATAAAGGGTTAATTAGAGAAATTTTGTAGTACTAGTATTATTATCAGCTAATAATAATGTATAATGTGCATTGAATCTAGATCCATTAATAACAAAAACATATAGTATAGGTTTCAATTTTTTTGTATGGATGATTTTATGGATTTATTAAGTGGAGTGCGATAATTCATGAATATTAACTTGAAGAACATATATCATTATATTCACATAAGGGAAGTTTATGAATATAAGACAAAATTAATGTCATAGGAAGGGTTATATGAATGGTTGGTTATGCTATTTTGCCTAACTAAAGCATCGTTGAGTACATTCATGACATTGATGAATGAAGTTCTTGATACATTTTTGGATAAGTTTTTTAATATTTATCTTGGTGACATATTAATTTTTAGTAAAATAGAGGAGGAACATTTATAAAATTTACAAAGAGTGTTATAAAATTTTTGATATGAAAAGTTATTCATAAATTTGAAGAAATTCAATTTTATGTATAAATTATTGGTGTATTTGGGATTTTTTATTTCATAAAGAGGTTTGAAGATAGATCAAAAGAAGGTGGGGGATAAATTGGATTATCCATCACTAAAAATTGCATTTTATGCACTTGTTTTTCATGTATTAAATAAACATAAAATTCATCAAGAATTCAAAAGGGACATGCGATGCATAAAGACAAATAATTTTGTCTAGAGAGAATAACATAACATATTTTCCTACAGTTGAAGAAGAAGATAATTGAACAACTAATGTTGGCATTGCTAAATTTTAGTAAACTATTTAAAGCAGATTGAAAATCATGTGGAACCATAGTAGGAGCAACAATGAGTCAAAGAGGAAACCTATTGTATAATTCAATAAGAATTTAAATTATGTGAAGCATAAATATTATATGTATGATTAATATTTATATGTAATTATGCAAGTGCTAAAAAAATGAAGACATTATCTATTATCTAAAGAGTCTATTTTATATACAAATCATTAAGCATTTTAATTCATTAATAGTTAAGGTAATTTTAATTAGAGACATATGAATTAGGTTGAATCCATATAAAGCTATTCATTCTTTTTTGAAACATAGGAGTGGAAATTCTAATAGAGTTATTGGTGTGTTGATTAGAAGAGTTCTTTTATTGAATGAGTTAAGATTTAATCTTATGAAATAAAAATATGAAAATGATGGATATTTTTAGAAAACATGAAAGTCATGAGTAGAAATAGTGAGTGGAAGTAAAACACCACTATTAAAATATTTTGATCAATAAGGTGGTTATTTTAATGAGAGAGTTTTGTATACCAAGAGGTTTAATGCAAAATAATTTGATCAAGTAAAATGCATATTATAGGTTCGTTAGATCATTGCAAGTAGTGGAGAATTAAATTTTAATGAGAATGAATGTGAAAGTTCTCAAATATGTTCAAGAATGTAGATTTTGTCAATTTGTGAAAGGGATAAATTAGAAAATAGGTTTGTATCAAACATTACTTGTTCTAGTGAAACCATGGGGTGATATAAGTATGGATTTTTTTACATTTTCATAGGACACAAAGAGAAAATGATTCAATATTTTTGATAGATGATAGATTTTTATATATGGAACATTTTATGGAACATATGAAAACTAATGATGTGACAAACATTTATAACTTACTTTTCAAGAAGAATGTGAGACTACATGTTTTTTCAAATAACAAAGTATCAAATAGAGATGTAAAATTTATAGTAAATTTTTTTGAGGACATTTTGAAAATTTTGAACACCAAATATTGGTCCATGAAAAATTTTGCAAAAAAAATACAAAGAATGCATATGAGATAAAAGTTGCTTGAAGGTATTGACATATTGCCTATAATTAATGTGGATGATTTGTATCCATATTATGAGGTAACAAATAATGAAAGTGAAAATATAGATTTTGAATCAAAGGATTGGATATTTCATATACTTGAAAGGATAACAATGAAGTGGAACAAGTGATTGACATGTGAGTTGGAAACACTACACACATAAAGAAGTATACAAAATACATGGCAAAATGGAAACAATGAGGAATTGAAGATGCAACATGGATAATCACATCATAAGATGAAATAAAAGGGATATAATTAGTAGATATAATATAATTTTCATGAACATGAGCACATGTTTCTTTTATTACCGAAGGTATATGATGCAAAAGCATCTGGGTTCACATGAAATCTTACATCAACTAAAAATATATTATTTTTATAAAATGGTATGATGTGAAAGTTTATTTTTACACATGTTTATTTATATTTAAGTTTTTGCAAGTGTTTTATGTTGAAAAAATATCATTTTAATTATTTTTCACCACATTTGAGTGCATGCTTATTTGTGTTATTTTTTTGGATCCTGTGATCATATTTATGTTTGTGTTTTGCATAAGTTTTTCACTGTGCATAGTTAGTTATGGTTTATATGAATAAGATTATAAATATTTTTCATAATATGTAGTGGTGGAATTTTTCACAAGAATATTTGTGAAAAAAATCCATAAGTTTATGATATCGTATTGAGCAATAAATCATACATTTAGATCACTACAAATTTTGGTTCTTCACCTCAGAAGAAATGAAGTTGATGACATTTACTGGAGGATTTTTTTTGTTTACTATGCAATTTGTGCAATTATTTGTGGATCATTTTGAGCAAGTGTGATATTGTGCAATAGTTTTATTTACAAGAATGAGGATCATGGCATAAAGGTTTTCAATGCAATTTTTGATTGTGAAGTCATGCAACTTCATGTGCACTTGGTTTAGGTGCATATATAATTATGATATGTTATGAAAGGATTCATTGTCAAGTGATTGAAATTTAATCCCTTGGATCATGTACAACAAGTATAGGTTCATTTAATATTTTCTTGTGATGTATTAAGATGTGATGCATTATAATGTAACATGCTAGAGTCGTGAAATTATGAGAGATATTTAATATTTACGGCACACTAAGGTTTGTTAATGTTTTTAGTGGGGTTTTGAGCCTTAATTTAATTAGATGGGTCTTTTTAATTTGTAAGCATGCCCTACACATGTGATAAGTGAATTTTTAGAGGGACATTGGCTAGATTATTAGAGCTTAGGAATAATTATGATTATTTTTTCTAATGGTTAAGGTATACTTGAAAAGATTGTGAGTTAGCAAGGAAATATCTATGAATCTAATTTTATAACACATCTCATTGTGAGATTGTGGTGTAATTATGTTTATTGGTCATGTTTTTAAAAACTAATGTGTTAAAACTCCCATAGCTTGAAACATCTAAGACTAGCTTACATCCTCGAAGGTTGTCTTATATCATCCTTTGTATTTCTCAATGTTTTTGGGATTTGTTGAATCTCTTCACACTATATTTTTAAAAAATGTGTTAGAATCACAAATATAATAGATTAAATCATCCAAGAATAACTTTCATACTTCATGAATAACTTACATAAGGCATGGTATTTCTTAACAATTTTAGGTTTTAATGTATCTTTTCACACCAAATTTATGACAAATACACTAAAATATACAGATCCCATAAGTTTTCATCCTCTACGGAAGTATTACATCATCTAATGATGTATTAAATCATATATGAGCTCTCTTTGGCTCCCCATTATCATCTTCATCTACAATGTATTATTTTTCATTTCATCCTATTAATAACTATCAATTACTCATATTATTAGAATTATTGATTGATTTATTTTTATTTTTAGACTTATATGAAATATCATGTTTCCTTGGTGTACACAAAAATCAAAATTAAACTAAACTAAATAACTTGACTTCCTCCAAAGTTTGTAATATTTTTCAAGTCATAAAAAAAATAGTTACATTTTTTTCCTTGAAATGGTCCTCAAAGTCTTTGGTTATGTTTTCTTAAATGATGATACTACATCATGATGGTCCTCATAAACCCCATGAAAATTAGTAGTTTTTGTCTTATATTGACTCTCCCATGTTTTTTAATTTAAATTTAATGCTTGGTTAAATAATTTTATAAAAGAGTTATCCAAAATCAAACGTCCAAGACTGTGACTACAGAGTGAACACACACAACTGTTGAATCAAGAAATCTAGAAGAAAGCAGAAACTGAACACAATGTATTCAATTTTGGAGATGAACTACTTATACAAAGAGATGAAGTTCACAACTCTTAAATTTGTCATAGCTCATAACTAAGAAGCTCAATGAATGAATGGTCATTAAATGAAGGATACAAAGGGAGAGAGGTAATTATAAGTTGGAGAGATAGTGAATTCCCACATTCCAATTAATGCAGTACTAATCCCTTTAAATAAACTCTATATCCCTAATTAGGTTAATGTATCCATGTATCCAAAACCTATAGGAAAAAGGCCTACACCAACAACCCCTTATAAGCACAGCTTAGGTAGGTGATGATACCAAAAAGCAAAATATGGGTCCCGACAACAAGGCTTGATGAGGTACCCATGTAAAATGCAATGTCTCATAAAGTATAGAAAAGGAGAAGACCCAAAGGGAATAAAATCCCCCCCAAAAGAGAGAAAATAAGAGGAGAATATTAAAATATCCCCCAAATGATGACGTTGAAAAAAGCCCCTACAATTTTTTTAGAGAGCATGTTGAGAAATTGGTTACAATGAAAATCACCTCCAAATTGGCATTACTAAAATGAATTATAAATTATTAAGACTTAAATATACACTAATAAAAATACTACAAAAATTAATATGTAATTGAAAAAATCATGGAAATCTTTAACTTAACATTAAAATACATGATTGGGTTGCAATTGAGTTGATTGGTGTTATAATCGATAAAAGATTTGCCAATAAAAAATAGTTTAAAGGGTGAGAAGCCTAAATTGATGAAATATATTCACCATTACTCCACCTAAATATATTTTATTTCAAATAAATAGCATATTTGTCAATATAAATAAATGATTAATATTTTAATAGTTGTTAAAATGGCCAAATTTTTTACAATGTATCCAAAATAGAATAATAATAGACAATGTATTAATTTACAAATTTGAACAAGATTCATATAAATTAGAATTTTTTATAGAGACATGATTTGGAATGAGATTAACAAATCCATAATGGATAGTATTTGTGATCATATCATGCGATTTAAAAATAATTTCATTAAAAAAAGTGTAGATGGTGAATTCTTGAGCCATCAATGTCTTCATTAAAATATAATGTGATTAATAGGTAAATTTTACTTGATTAATTTATTAATATGTGATTTTAATTATATTTTATGTTAGATATTGATATTTTTCTAGGATCTATATTTGATTTCAAATATAAATATTATTAATGTGTTGATAGGATTTGTGTTTGACTTAAATATTTATTTAATTTTTAATATTAAATATAATTGTTAGGACTTACTTCAAAGTTATATATGCTATAAATTTTTTAGGATAAATATAATTAATAATGTAAAAGGAGAATTCTTTTTATAATACAATAACACTTTAATAAATAAAATTGTTAATTATTTATGATTTTCCCTAGGTTGGTTGTCAAGTTAGTTTATAAATAGTTGAATAATTTATAGATATTTAATTTATTATTCATTTAGTTTAGAAAATAATAATATTTACAAAATTAAAATTTTTGAATGCTACTTGTCAAAGGTACTTAGATTCAAGCCAATTTACATTGGCTCCAAGTGGGTGATTGCGCCTTCAAATAGTTCTCAAATGTTTACAAGCTAAGAAAGTTAGAGAAAAGATGAAAGATGCCAGAAATTAAAATGGTCACCTCACCAGTCTTCATAAAATATCCTTGTTATTTTTGTATCACTATTGATTAGCATTTTATGCCCAAGAGGATAATATGGAGTAGGCTAAAGTGTTGTAATATTTTTTTGATATGATTCCTTTCAAGCTAAACCCTTCGACTCAATGAATTTGTGATGATATAATAATTATTGATGAACTCTTTTATTGGTGAGAAACATGGCCAATGATAAAGCCCAAATATTTTATGGTTTCCTTTGCAATTTTTATAAATCCACATGGTGATTTGTCAGACTAGATTTGCTTTAGGTATGCTATGAAGTGTTTCTCACTAATTATTTATGGAAAATCATTAATAAAGGAAACATTAAATTTATACCTAAAGTTGGATACCCAAAGTTAATTTCTAGTTAGATAACCATTACCCTATCATATGTCTCTTATAAACTCATTTCTAAATACTTGGTGCTCTACATTCAACATATCCTTCCTATAATTATTATACTAGAACAAATAAGTTTCATAAAAATTCACTATATCTTAGACTATGAAATATCAATATGGAAAGGTGTGGATTGGGCCCATATCTCTTGGAAACAAAATTCATTTGTATTTAATGTAAGTTTGATTTATTATTTTATTTGATGACTATTTAAGCCACCCTCCAATAAAAACATTAATAACAATTCATGTGGCCATGATATGTATGAATGACCCATATTGTATGGTAGTGATCCTAGTTTTTCACCATATATCAGAAACTAATTAAATAATGACCAATTGTCACCTACCATATACATGATGGGATTATGTTTCACTTAGGACACCTCTATGTTTTAAAAGTGGAGTGAGAAAATATGATTTTCAAGACACACTATAGTCAAGTTTTAGGACACTTCTGGGTGAAAAGGGTAGTTGAAAAACTCTAAAAATACTTCTACTTGTGTAAGCTCCATCATGATGCCAATGGGTATATTGCATTATAAACAACATGTGAAATTAAAAAACAATATAATAATAATTAGGGTACACACCTTAACAATTCATGATTGACTTTGAGATTTGTCTCTATGTATTTCATGTTAGGGTTATCCATGTCTAGGTGTGGTCAAGACTATATCTTCATTTTGGTTGACAAGTATTCTAAGGTATAAATATTAGTACTATATATAAAGGGGATAAAATATATAAAAACTATGATTCTTTAATTTGATCATGTGTGTGTCCACTTCATCTTACCATAGATCATCATGTCAAATAGGGTTAATATGTTTCTTAGACCTTTTTGGTCCATAATATGGTCCATGGTGGACATGAAGCTTATCAAACCCACCATTTTTCATCCACATACTAATGGGGAAATAAAAGTGGTTAACCAATATATTATTCATAAACTTCATATAAATAACTCAAAACATTCATGGAGATGGATATCAAGAAGAGGAGATTCTAGAAAATGCTCAAGTTGTCTTAACCCTTCTATACTCCATGATTCCACTTCTATATAAACCACATTTGATATTTAGTAAAGCAATTTTGATAGAATAATAAAAATTGATTATTTATTAATATCAAAATAGATTCTACATAAGACTTCTCATTGTCTAAATGGGTGAGGAGAGGCCTACTTTTATAGACCTTGAAGGCATTCATAAATGTAATTATTTGGCCTACAATTGTAAATGCAAGTGATTGGCCATCATCATTAATGTGGGTGTGCAAATTTAAGTTTAGTGAAATTTCCATTTGTAAATGTTATTATTTATTAATAATAAAATAATAAATTCTATGATAATTAATTACTAAAGAAGTAAGCATAAGGTATAGTTATAATTTACACTAACAATGGTATGATAATTTACCATAAATCCAACATAGTTATAATTGATCCTTTTGTGGCTCCTTAAACATAAACCTTTTCATGTGTGTCTTTATTTTTTGTCACTATCCCCCATTGATATGGAGTTACCTATGACATTTGAGGAATAATCTCCCCATATAAATATATAATAAGACAAAGACACAATATTTATTGAATAGATATGGCACATTCAATAGTAGGCACATAAAATACTATAGAAAAATGGTCATAATTACATACATCATGCCTGTAATTGTGTCATTCAATAGGTTGGTGATAAGGTTTGATTGCATCTATATAAATAATGTTTGAAGGTCCCAAAAAAGAAACTCAGACCTCTCTATAGGTCATACAAAATAAGTAATTAAGTGGGCACTAATTCATTTGAGTTCAACTCTCCACCCTATCTTGGCTTGCATCTAGTGTTTAATGTGAAAATACTTTGGCCATACTTTCTACCTCTTAAATTTGTCTACTATTTATGAATAATTATAATTGACAAAGTTAAACCCTCACTATTCAACACTATTCACTATTAACTGAGTCATATATACAATGTTATATGACACCTGAAATGAAAAAATTACATTGTATCTAATGGTCAAGGCATGGGCATTTTCCCATTGAGGAGAGTAGCCATTGGAACCAAAATTATCATAAATTTTCCATATTTGGCTAAATACCTAATTTCATTGGCCTATTTATTTTCAAGGGGGAACATATGATTTTTATAGTGATTCAAGACCACTACATGAATAAGTGGTTATTTTTAAAAATATGTGATCTTCTAAAATAAAATAAGCACATCATAGATGTAAGTTTCAAAGGTCTTCAAATAATTTTGGGAGCTCATAACACCCTTGCTTCAATCAAGTATTCTTGTTAGGGATATAATGTTTTGGACTTATAGATCATGATTCAAGCTTTCTAAAAATTCAAATGACTATAAAATAATAACATACTCAAAAAATGATAGCCCAATAAAAGTGGCGAACTTTAGATAGATATTACAAGAATTTTTTATTCTAACTAAATAATATTCCTATTTATATGAAATATTGGGTAGCTATTATTATCATTTTTAGCTTTAATGAAGATTCATATTTATAATTTTGTTTAGATAAAAAATAAGGGGTTCACCCCATCTTAATGTATATTGGATAGCATAATTTATTATACAATAATTTATTTGATTTTAGAAACTCATTTATTATTTTATAATAAAGCTTTATTTTCTATTGTTATAAATTGTCTCAATTCAATAGAGAATAGTTAATTTATTACAACATCCCAATTACTAATAACTTATATGTTTTCCTCCACATGAAGTTTTTATTCTGAATCAATAATCTTAGTTTCTATTTCAAAAACTTATTTAGAACAAGTTTATTTTATAAAATTCATAATTGTTATAATTTTGATAACCACTAGTACATATAAATGAATGGATTAATTCAGAATCATTGAAGTTGTGGAAAGCATGTGAAGAGTGAAGCATACAAAATTTAAAGAAAAATAAAAAATTCATTACACATAAAATAATTAAATTATCCTAGATTTAGGGTTTTAAATCATAAATGATCCATATCCACACCTACAAATTAATTAATATTCTTTCCCTTTCTAAAATATTGCTTATGAAGATTTTAATGTCCTTAATTAAGATACCTTTAATTTAGTTGTATATATAGAAATTAAAAAAATGAAAATGATTTGTTCATTCATTAGAAATAGATTGAATTTCTTAACTATTTTAGGGGTATATGTATGGAGTTGGGGGATAATTTAATGTACATTTCCCCTAATTCATATAAATTATCACCATCATGCATACACATTATTTGAATTTAGGCTCAAAACTAATGAACTTAAATGCGTACCTATTATAACACGTATGCATTGTGTATAGTGTAAGGAACATGCATGTGTTGCTATCACATTGCATAAAAAGGCATAAAATATATATTGGTAGTTACAGATGGTCTACTATCATATGGTTTACTAAAATAAATGTAAAGTATTTTAAATTTATTTTACTAAATATAATAAATTGGGTTCACTCTACATTTTATAAAGTTAGACTCATAGCGGCATGCCTTATGGTGTGGAAGATAGTTTTTCAAAACATAATCTAGTCAATACTTAGGCATTTACAAGGTCTCAATATTGAACCTAGGAATTTTAGGGCATAAATTTTGTAATTGATGTCTATTTTTTGGTAAACACATAGTCATTATTTATATTTTTGTGCCTTTAAGATTGCTTCTTGGAATTTCTATGAGTCATAGGTTTGTCAAAATTTATGTTTGAAAACTACTCACTTTGAACTTGATCCAAAGTGGTGTGATTGAGGAAACATAGGTCACATTTATGACCTAGACACATCAAACTACCACTTTATCTTAATTTAACTTGATTGGCATCCCTCTCTCATCCCTAATTACTTCCAACTCATCCCTCATCACCCATAATCACTCTCTCCTCATTCCTCATTGTCCTTAATCACTCCCTCATTGACCCTCACTATCCCTCATCATATCTAATCACTACATCATTATCCTTAATTATTCTCTCATTGACACTTATTATCATCATCATCCCTAATCACTCCCTCCTCATCCCTCATCATCCATAATCACTCCCTCATTAACCCTAACTATCCATCATCATTTTTACTCACTCCCTCATCATCCCTAATACCTCCCTCATTGAATTTAACCATCCCTCATCATCCCTCATACTCCCTCATCATCCCTAGTCATTCCTTCATCATCCCTCATTATCCTTAATCACTCCTTCCTTGTCCCTAAACATCCTTAATCACTCCCTTATTGATCCTCACCATTTTTCATAATTTATAATTGCTTCCTCATTATCATTAATCACTCCCTCATTAACCCTTACCACCCTCATCATCCCTAATAATTGATTCATCATCTTTCATCATCCCTAATCACTCCTTCCTCATCCTTCATTTCCCCTAATCACTCCCTCAGTAACCCTCAACATCTCGCATCCTCCCTAATCACTCTATCATTAACCCTCACCATCCCTCATCATCTCTTCTTAATCCCTCCTCATACTTAATCACTCCATCCAATACTTTGATGGTGGGTGTAGTAACTTCTTGCTTGTGTTAGATTGGCTTATTTTCTAATTCCAAATTTTACTTACTCAAATAAGGCTTAAATAAAGTCTTACATAACTCATCCTATTTCAATAAAATAAAGAACTCAAATATATCAATTGATTGTTTAGTGGGATTTAAAGATCTAAATTAATGCTCAGATCATGGATAAAGTGTGTATCTAGAGCCTTAGACTAGAATAAATAATAAAAAGATCATGAAAATGGTGGGATGAAATTGTATTACTTACATATATAGATTGGGATCTGAGCATTTGATAATCCCAACCCTAGAGTTGAGAATTCAAATTTATATCTATATAGATACTTTTTGAGAATTCCAATCCCAACCCCATAGTTGACCATATATCCCTAGTATATCCATATTATTCCAAATTTCTATATAGATAGATAGGTGATCAATAATATAGTAGACTGTGTTCTAGTCTAGTATATGATAGAGTGTGTTTTCCAACCCAACTTGATCTATACCCAATATGACCTATACATAAATTAATATATAAAGGGAATGAAGGGAATATGCCTTAATCTAGTGTATCAAGAAGGGGCCACTTAGAGATTGGGCATGGCATGGTGGACCTTAAAGGTTGAATTGGGCCTTAACATACTTTGAGTATTCCCAAATTCCTAATATAGTATATCAAAGAGTAATGTAGGAATGAGGGTTGGAAATTTATATATAGGGGCACCATTCTGAAGGTCCTACCTTGATCTCAAACTTTTCCTACCTATTAAGGCAATGAAATCATTCCCTACCTACTTGAGAGGATCTTTCTTGAACAAATTAGCATATAATTGTAAATACATGAAATAAACCTATGAAAAATTAGAAATGTATTTAATGAAACAAATAAAACTAAATTACAATAGAAAAATTGTATAATCATTGACCTCTTCAAGGGGGAAACATCTTTTGAGCAAGCTCAATTCAATACAATTCATGGATGCCTTCATTGGGCCTTAACACTAACTAAAATACTAATTATATTTTAACAACTATTTCATCTCATGCATGTGGGATAATACAAATGTGATCCAAGGATGGATTACAAAGCATATGCATCCAAGGCAACTACTATGTTAATAATACAAATAGAAGAGTAGAACACGAGTTCCTAACATCCCCTCCCTCTTGAAAAAAAAATTTATCCTCAAAGATTCAATTGTGGAAAGTGTTGTTAAATCTAGAATAATGGTTCTCATGTGACATCTTTGGGTTACATTCCATGCCACTAAATTAAAAATTCTATGATGGTATGAGAGTGAAGTTTGTGGGTGCATCGAGCTAAGACTGATTCTAGTTTGAGGAGGGAGCCTTTATTATTAAGTTCTGGTAAGACTATTTATGCCTAAATGTTGGTGCCAAGAACTTTCTTCATACATGAAATACTGGGTGAATCTGGGAGGAAGGTGGAAGCTCCAACTTGTAAGCAACATACCTAATATTCTTGAGAACCTTATATGGCCCATAAAACTTAGGGGCAAGCTTGTGAGACCCATTTTGTTTTAAGAATGATTGTTTATATGGTTGTAGGTGAAGAAAAACTATATCACCTAGTTGAAAGGTATGCTTAGAATGGTGTTGATCAGCCTGTTGCTTCATGCAATTTTGTGCCAAATGAAGATTGTCCTATAGGATGTGGAGAATTTGATCTTGATGGTAGAGAGTAGTGTTGACTGCTTGATATAGTGAACTTATAGGTGTATACAAGAGAAGTGGTGGGGGCACTTGACCATAAACTACTTCATATGGGGCCATTTTAGTAGAGGTGTCGTAGGATGTATTAACCACCATTATGTAAGAGGTAACTATTTGACCCATTGATGTGGCTGCTTTGTGACAAAATAGTGAAGATAGGTTTTTATACATTTATTGATTATTTCAGTCTAGCCATTAGTCTATGGATGATATCCTGAAATCATTTTTAATTATGTACCTAGATTCTTGAAGAGTTCTTTCTAAAAATGGCTAGTGAAGGTAGAATCATGATTTGAGATAATGTTTGAGCACCATGGAGTTAGAATATGTGATCAATAAAATTTTGATCAATGGTGGAAGTAGTGTAGGGATGGGCTAAAGTGCAAAAATGATCATCTTTTGAGAGGTGATCCACTATGATAAGAATTAATAATTAACCACCAAATTTTAGGAGGCCTTCAATGAAATACATGGAAATATCAGTCCAAATATGTGTGGGAATAGGAAGTGGTTAGAGTAGATCAAGTGGAGCAACTATTTCACCTTTAGTACATTGGAAAATATCATATTCAATACTAAATGTTTTGATATCCTTCTTGGGTCTGTGATAAAAGAAATTATGACAAACTCTCTTGTACATTTTTAGAAACCTTGAATAAATAGTAGAAGGGAAAGCATGCATCTCCTTTAAAATTGGTTTTTTAAACTTGGAGTTATCGATAACAAAGGCAACCTTTATATCACAATGTGTGCCCATCCCAAATATAATGAGATTTAGAAGATGGATCAGTAGATAGTTGAATAATGAGTTATTGGGTTGGGATATCATTATGCCACTCATTTTGAATATCATGGATCTAGGTGGAAATGGGAAGAGAGACTGTATAGAGGTGCACCAAATCTTCAAATTGGTGAGAGAGAGCATCAGCCACCAAATTTTCCTTACCTTTTTTATAGGTAATTTCATAATAATATCCTATGAGTTTAGAAACCCATTTTTGTTGCTCTAGAGAAGACACCCGTTATTCTAAAAAATATTTGAGGCTTTGATGGTCAGTTTTAATGTAGAAGTGTCAGCCAAACAAATATGGATGGCATTTGTGAATTGTATGGAGAATATCTATCATCTCTTTTTCATATGTGGAACATACCAATTTACTTCCAGTTAGGGCCTTACTGATGAAGGCAATGGGATGAACTTCTTGAATAAGTACAACAAGAAGTCCTATTCCAAATGCATCACATTCAAGTATAAATGGCTTGGAAAAATTAGGCCTGGCCAAGACTAGTGTGGTGCACATGTCATGTTTAAGGTGGTCAAATTCTTGATAAGATGCAAGTGACCATGAAAATGCATCTTTACTGAGAATAGATATCAATGGATCTATATTTATGCCATAATCCTTGACAAATTTTTGATAGTAACCTATTAGACCAAGAAATCCATGTAAGTTGTTGAGGGTTTTTGGTTAGGGCCAATTTGTCATAGCTGTAATTTTGGTGGGGTTGACACAAACACCATTAGATACAAAAATATGTCCCAAATACTCCACCTATATTTACCTAAAAGAACACTTTGAATGTTTGACACATAGGTGGTTAGCAACAATAACTCCCAAGGTGGTGGAGGTTATCCTCCCATGTACGACTATAGATAAGAATGTTGTCAAAGAAGACAAAGATAAATTTATGCCAAAAGGGGAAGAATATTTGGTTCATAAAACTTTGGAAGTTGGAGGGGATATTAGTAAGCCCAAATGGCATGAAAAGGAACTCATTGTGGATATGATGTGTGTGAAAGGTTATTTCAAGAATGTTGGCATCATGATGATGAATTTGGTGATACCCCAAGTGCAGGTCAAATTTGGAAAAAAACTATGCACCATGGAGTTCATGGATGATGGGGATGGGAAACTTATCCTTGATATGTTCAGATCTCGATAATTAATGTAGAGATGCCAAGAATGATCCTTCTTACAAATAAGCAATACTAGTGAAGAATAAAGACTAGTGTTAGGTTACATAACCCTAGCCTACAAGAGATCATGGATAATCTTTTTGATCTTAGTATTTTGATGAAATGGGTACCAATGGGTTGAATGTTGGGAGGTGTACTACCAAGAAGTAGTGGGATGCAATGGTATTGAGGCTGGTGAGGTCACAATCTAGTAGGTTCCTCAAAAATTGAGGCATGTTTGACCAAAAGTTGTATAAGTCAAAATGTGGGTGAGAGTCTGGTGGTGAATTAGTATGAAGAGAAAAGAGTTAGGAAATGATGTTGTGGCATCCCCATTTGATAAATTCCTCCATGTAGTGATAGTTGATGATTCTAGTGGAGCTTACAATAAGGCCTTGTAGGGTGTATTTATGTCTATTCTCTAAGAACTGCATCCAAATCTCTAAAAAGTCCCAAAGTATGGGTCCAAGGGTTCATAACCACTGGGCATCAAGAAAAACATCACATATACCAAAAGATAAAGCAAACATGTTGGCTTGAAGGTGATAGTCACCCATTAAAATACAAACATTATGACACTTGCCTTTGTAGGGTAATGTGCCTCTATTGGTAATCATGACCTCAAAAATTGTACATGGGTGGATAAAATAATTTTCTTACTTAGTGACTTGAGGGTTGATGAAGTTATGAGTATTGCCAGAGTCAATAAGGATGGTTAGGATTTTCTTCTTAAAATAGCCCTAGATACACATTGCTTGGGGGTAGTGACTGCTACCAAAGCATGCATGGATATTTTTAGAGGGAAATCTAAGTGCATAGAATCATCAGCTCATGTACAATCTCTTTAGTATTATCCTTATAATATTTAGTATCTAGTGGAGAATCAACATCTAATAGGTACAATTTTTACTCGATGCATTTCTGTCCTAGAACCCATTTATCATCATAATTGTAACAAAGCCCTTTTTTGGCAACATGCACACATTTTAGCTTTTATGAAACATTTGATGGGGGTTGTCCTGGCATTGGGTTGTTAGAAAGAGGGATCAGAGGGTGACAAATTAGAAGTGCAACATTGGGTGGTGATTTTATCTTTAATGATCTTTGTGAGACCCAAGGCTGCCATCATGGTTTGAGGTTGAAACATCTTGACCTCACAGTGGATGGCCTCTTTGAGGCCACTAATAAAAAAAATCTTGAAGTAGTCATCTAATAACCCTTCAGTGTGATTATCCACCTTCTCAAATTCAATTTGATAATCATGAATGGTGATTTTATAACAAATTTTGGTGAGGGATCCTATAAAATCCTCAAATGCTAAGGGATTGAACCTACCCAAAAGTAGGGATGCAAAAGTTGGCCATTTAGGGTCATCATTAGATTTGAGATACCAATGGTACCATTGGATTTCCTCTAGTTCCAAGTGGAAGGAAGAAATTGGAACTTTGTTAAAGTGATAATTATTATGAAGGTTGAAGTATTGTTTAGCATGATAAATCCAACCTGTTGGGTCTATACTATTGAACCATGAAAAGTCTAGTTTGGTCCCACTTGGTGGGTAGGTGGACAAAAAAGTATTCTTGAAAGAAGACTCTATCTTCTATAATCTACTAAGAAAAAGTCCATTCTATTCATTCAATCCATGCACCATATCAACTACGTCAGTAACTTTGGTTGTCAAAGCTGCAAGTTCTTCCTTCATGATCTTGGTGCCTACACATGTGACTACCATAACCTATGATTTTTTTTGTAATGGGTGGGAAATATAAATTTAAGAGTATGATTGATGGAGATGAGGGTGATTTAAAAATGGGAAATGGAAAAAATAAAAAAATATCAAAGAGGGATGAAGAAGCAGAGATGGGAGCTGAACACTGTGTAGAAATATTTGAGGCAAACAGACAAAAACTAAAAAAGTTATGATAGAACTCAAAAAAATGAAAAAATGAGATTTGTAGGAATTTGGAGTAGAATCGAGATATGGGTCGTCAAGGAAGAAAATGTGGAGAATCGAATTTTATGTGTCTTGTTAAATTTTGAGAAGTCACAGGGCTACAAATCATATATATATATATATATTCTATTTTTTTTTTCTCTACTAAGGTTTCTAATTTTTTATTTTAAGGATGATATGTTGTATAAAGATGGGCTCGATATGCTCATGTAGTTAAATGTGGGTGCTTATGGGGGAATTTATCTATGCATTCATCATCTACAATATAACATTCCTTGAGCTTTTTGTAAATTTTTTGTGCCTAGTACTTCATGTCGAATAGGAAATATTCAAGCAATCCTTGGTGTACTAGTTCATCCAATTGAATATTCTTGATGTTATGCAGGGCATCTTGTAGAGCATAATAAAATTTGGTTTAATTCATCCATTCCATTACTTCAGGGAGTGAAAGTGAAATAAGCTTCCATCAATAAATTCTGACTATCTCAACTAGGCATTCTCTTGTAGAGTTGCTATATCACATGGTTTTTTGCTTTGTCTAGTAGAAATGAACCCCAAGGGTGAATGGTTTCCTAAATGTTTTGTTGAAATATCTCTGGCCAGTAATGTCATCTAAGTGAGTAATACTCTCTAGAAAAATGTTTTCCATGAATTTACCTCCTAATGACAACTCTTGGTTTTCTTCATAGGTGGGAACTAGTCAATCAGGAAGGGGTCATTACCCATTTCACTAGTAGGTCCTCTCAATTTCCTTTGGTACTCCTCATAATGAGTTTTGGGGATTTCACCAAAGCACTTCCCATAGTTATGTAGATAGGTTTTACCCTGATCCAAAATAGAAGACAAAATTTGGAGTAGAACACAATCACAATATGGAGCAAAAAATCATGATCTTTGATGATGACCTATTGCCCAAAATGAAATTGTTGATCTCTATTGTTACACAAAAGGTTTGGGAATGGATATGTTACCACTTTTTGATCACCAAGGTCCAATTATGACAAGGTGAGAGCATATGATGGTTAGTAAAAAAATCTCCTTGGAAAGTGCTTTGATACTAGATGAGTGGATCCTTCTTGAAAAAATTAGCATATAATTTCAAATACATGAAATAAACTTATTAAAAATCAATAATATATTGAATGAAATAAATAGAATTAAATCACAATAGCATAATTGCAAAGTCATTTACCTCTTTGATGGGTCAACATCATTTAAGTAAGATCAATTCAATACAATTTGTGGATGCCATCATAAGGCCTTAACACTAACTTAAATATTAATTATATTCTAAAAACTATTTCATCTCATGCATGTGTGATAATACAAATGTTCTCCAAGGATGACTTACAAAGAATATGCATTCAAGGCAACTACTATGCTAATAATTCAAATAGAAGAGTAGAACACGAGTTCCTAAAACTAGTTCAAGGGAAGATTGCATGTTTTATATCTAACTTTGCTTCACGTAATAACATACCAAGGGAAGATTTACTTCTCAATGGATAATAAGGAGTTAGGCATAATTATCAAGGTAATTTTTCCTTCCAAGTATCTAGCTTTTCTTTGCTTCTAGATTAAGGCATGGCTATCAACAAAAGCTTAATTTTTGATAGATAGATTTCTTCTTATCCTATCTACATAACTATTCCCTACTTGATAAGGCAAGGGAAGGCTTCCTTCCTAAGATATAATTTTATTATTGTCATACCTATATTCATTTCTAGAGTAGATTCTTAGCTATCGAGAGAAGCTCACTTACCGATCTATAGATTGCATAAATTATTTCCCTACTTGTTTATTTATTCCCTACCTACTTAGCTTATGTTGTTGGTAAGAGAAACTTTCTTTGATAGATAGAATGAGAAATGAAGTTTTGAATCATGTTATATATGTAATATATTTAGATACCATTGAATATACCTTACCCAATTGAATATTTAAGAAATATCTTGATCTTAAGTATGCCCTACCTAAATACCTAAGCCATATCTTGATCTTGACTATGCCATACCTACCTTTTTGTACTTAAGTATGCCATACCTACCTAATTACACTTGAGTATTCCCTACTTGATAAACTATCTAGGCTATATATTGATCTTGAATACCCATATCTAATTTTGATTATATATATCTTACCTAACCATTTATTTAGTAATTGATACCTAATTGAATACCCAAGGCATATATTGAAAGGAGAGGGGGAATTATAACCTATTTAGAGAAAAGAGTGACTATGGATGATTGTCCAGTATCATCTACCATGTTATAATCAGTAGGCTCCCCATCCACATCCCCATATAGATAAAGGAAAGGAAAGGGGAGGAAAGAAGATAATAAATAATATTATATTATATAAGTCATAAGAGTGTAGTTTCCCCTATCCATATATGGGTATAATAAAAGGAAAGGTAATCAATGGAATTTCCTTACTACATGCTCCACATCAGTCATTTTTTAGGTTTTTACACCTTTTCAATTGTTTTATGACATTTATAGGAGTCCCAAGTTTATAAAAATTAAATTTTACAAACCACTCAATTTGAATTCAAGACAAAGTGGTGTTATTGAGGAAACATATGTCATATTGATGACAAGCACACATTAAATGACCACTTTGTGTTAATTTCACTTTTTCATCATCCCTACCTCATCCCTAATCACTTGATCCTTATCCCTTATCACCTCTAATCACTTTTTCATCATTAATCATTGTCCCTAATCACTCCCTCATTAACCTCACCATTCCTCATCATATCTAATCACTCCTTCATCATCACTCCCTCATTGACCCTCATCATCCCTAATCACTCGTGCATTAACCCTAACCATCCCTAAACATCTACAATCACTCCCTTATGATCCCTAATCACTCCCTCATTAACCTCACCATCCATCATATTCCTTAATCACTCCTTGTATATATCAAGAATCAATATTCCATTGCATTATCAGGTAGGACATAGGTAAGTAGGTAGGGTAATAATAGCTATCTATTAAAAATAAATCTTCCATTCATAGTTATGACTTAATATAGGATCAAATAAAATTTATATATTAGTAAGGAAAAATTTTCTTGATAGCTATTCCTTACTCCTTTGCTATCTCTTTGGCTAGCTCTAATTATTCCCTTTTTGATACTCTAGATTAAGGCATATGTCCCTCATTACCTTCATATATCAAGTTGGTTATAGATATGGTTGGGTATACTCTAAGAGTTAGGTTTGAAAACACATTATAATGGAAACTATATTGGAACACACTCTACCAAATTAGTGACTACTTATCTATCTATCTAGAAATATGCTATACTATGGACATACTATCAGTGACATATATAAAAAATGAGATGTCAACTATGGGGTTGGGATTATAATTATCAAATAGTATCTAATTGTCCCTATCTAAATAAACATAAATTGGGGTTCTCAACTCTATTATTGGGATTATTAGATGCCCAAATTCCAATCTATTTATGTAAGTAACATAATTTCATCCTACCTTTTTATCTTTTTCTAGCCTATTTATTTTGGTTCAGGGCTCTGGATACACACTATCTCCATGGTAACAATTATTAAGGTCTAGCTATATGTGTTAAATATCTCTTAACATTAAAATTGACATAAATCTATCTTAAAACCTATCTATAAGTATCTAACATAGGTGGAAGGCCAAAACAAGCATGTTTTAGATAAGTCATAGGTTAGTAAGAGACTTAAGGTGTATAAAATAGAAAAGAGAGTAATTTTATACATCAATTGAGATATTATAAATCTAGAAGACATAAAGCAAGAAATTAATAAGAAAGAGAAGAACAAAAGAGAGGTGATAAAAAGGTATCTAAGTTTGGTGTAGAGTTTAGGACTAGGTTTGTGAAGGACTGTGTAAACCCTTAATTAGGGTTTAATAAACAAAAACTCATATCTTTCTAGTGTACAATCATAAAAATATAAAAGTTTGTAGATAGGTGTCTATGGATGTTTTTCAACTAATCAAGGTGGTTTTAAAACTTGATAGTCCCTAGAAGATAATATATTTATGACTATGTTTTTTTAATAGACCCCAAATAGGCCTAAAATAAGACTAAAGGTGTATGTATACACATAATATTTTCAAAATTTTATCAATTACTAGCACTCTTTATCTCGTAGGAACTTATCAAGTCTCAATCTCTCAGAGTGCATGCCCTAAGGGGTATACTAGGAAAGGGATGGGCAAACTATTGGTGATTTACAAGATTGTTATCCATTTTTCCACTTGCTATCTACACACTTATCTCCTTAAGAACATTCCCCTAAGCTTATCTTTCTCTTTTTATACTCCTCCAGTCTTTTATCACCTTCAATACCCCTTTTCATAGCCTAAAACCTCTTTTGATATTTTACATGACTATATTAGCTGTGTCAACCTTGTACTATTATTGGCCAAACTTATTTATGGTCTAGATTGGTTTAGTCCATAACCTAGTGAGATTTTATCAATAATGATACTAGGTCGACTAGGTGGACCCTATCTTCTGAAACTTTCAAAAGGGTTTAGGGTTAAATCTACCTATATAAACATTATCATTTCACCATTAATAGAGAAGATAAGAAGAAGTAAGATATATTTCTCATCTGCTTATCTACCATTCTACTTGAGGAGAAAGCTTAGGGTTTAATACTTTATTTGTAGATATAGATCTTGTCTTACGGTGATTCTTTTGGATGAATTGATAGGTTATGTAGCCTAGAGCTGATTTATCCTTATCATCCTTATATACCATAATAAAATCTTACAAAGAACCTTGGCCAAGGGAAATATTGAGGCTTTATGGGTTCATCTTCAAAGGTAAGTATTCCTAACTTTGTTCTTCCTTTATAAGAGTATATAGATGTGCATTTGCACTTATCTTCCATGTATTAAGATTTTGTATACATTGATAAGAGTATATGTCTTCTATGCATGTTTAATTTTATTATTTATTACCCCCACTTTTTTGACAAGCGTTGGTGATCACTAGAATAGTTTTTTCTTTACTTATAATTAGTTTAGTGAATATGAAAACATATGACTTAGTTCGGATTATTATGTAGTTTTGCTTGATTGGAGGCTTTGGAACCCTCCATAGTGATATTTTATGGTAAGAGATCACATAATTTGGTCTAGTGTATTTGTATTAGTCGTGTTCGTGATTATCTAATGTATCCCTAATTGGAAGTGTAAGTAAGATATATCTTCTATGAGATAGGACTGATTTATAGATTTGATGTATTTATGATTGCATACATTTTGGTAAATCCAACGTGAATCTAAACCTTATAGGTTTTATTTCACTATTTTCATTATATTAATTTAGTTTTTATTTTTATATTTTTGATACTAAGTTGACTAGGCTGGTATAGTTTCTAACTTCTACACATAATCACATTAAAACAACTCTATTCTTTCTATCGAGGTCTTCATCAGATATAGGTTACTTGATCGGATAGGTTGACATATTACTCTTATTCACTTATAAATAATATCCTATGATTAAAAGGTCAACTTAGTCTCTTATTTAGCTCCAAAATAATAAACTAAGTTGTGTAGGTTGACTTAGTATTTTAGACAGCTTCTAGTTAACAAACCAAGTTGACTAGGTCAACTCAGTTATCTTAAACAAGCTTCAACAAACATTGAATAATAAAAATAGGTCAACCCAATTGACATAATTGGAAAAAATTACAAGTAGAATTCAAGGAACTTCATAAATAATTTCATAGTCCTCAGCATTTTCTGACCCAACAAGGTTCTTTTTTTTCTCTCTTTGAATTTGGTATTTCATTATAATTCTATTTTACACAATTTTGAAGTCTTCAAAACTACAATCCTAAAGAAAAATAGGGCAACTTAGTTCTATAGGCTGACTTCTATTTGAAATACTATGTCAACCTGGTCGACTTAGTTCTTAAGGTATCTTTGTTATACAATATATTAGTGACATTATTAACTTTTTTCTATAATGTTTTCATACACTATCATCTAAACTGACTCTATACTATGCTTAAATTAATAATTAAAAACTATGTGCTTGTAATTAATTCACACTTTCATTTCTAATTATTTATATGTTTAGAGTATCTCACATAGTCTAATTAAGTGGTTTTTTAATACACTATTTAGTTCTATTATTTTTCTCTTTCTTGCACACAATACCAAATCATATAATTTCAAAATGCATTTAAACATTTGTCTACCCAAGGCATACCTACTTAGATTTCATCACTAAGGGGGAAGCCGACTTGGTTTTTTGGCCAAGTATAAAGATGTGGTTAGTGGTATATATTATTAAATCACTCAACACCATTACCACTGTGGGATTGTGAAGTGAGGGGGTAGGCCCCCATACTAATCTAGAACCATTACAACATAGATCTATTTTAGCCTAAACATCCTAAAACCATCCATAGATTACTTTCTAATTCCCTAATTTTATCTAATTTCCCTATCACACTTAAAATAACACTTTAAAATCATTTAACAACATTCAAGATGGCCACTTAGTTAACATTTACTTTTTAGTTGACTACTTGTTTTTTGTTCATTGTATGTTGTATTACAAAAAATTACATTGACTAGCATTGGTGCAAGGTTTTGTGTTGTGTGTCAATTAAATCACTCTCATTGATCTAATTGTTTGTGTGTTTCCTTCCATTTCTTGATTTAAAAATACACTTCAAATATTTTACCTATTTTCAATACACTATCATTTTGTTTGACATAGTCTCTTACAAACTATTTTTTTCCCTGATTGTAGTACCAAGTCAACCTGGTCAACCTAGTACTCCTTTCTACCTCTCAGGTGATAGTACTAAGTCAATCTCTTCAAATCTATATCTTTATCAAGATCCTTTTTATCTCAAAATACAATACTAAGTCAACCTGGTTGACTTCATATCTTTGTTGGCTCAGTTGTCATACCTTATTTTTAGTACTAGGTCAACCTAGTTAACTATGTAATCTTATCTATTCCTTCTTATCTCCTTGATTTTACATCAAATTTACCTTACCTAATCTCTCTCTTTCATCATAAAATTTCTTTTTGAAGATAACATTGATTTGAATTCAATAGATATGATGAGTCTCACCATCCCTAATAGGTTCTCCCATAAGTAGTTTCTAATTCCTACCCTAGATGAAAGTAATATGCATGTAGCCACTTGCACTACAAACTATGGGACCCCTCCTCATTCTTATTCACATCATAATCCTAGCTTCTCATTTGAAGATAAATCTGAATTAGAGTATACACCAAAAATTCTCTTCTTCATCAATAAGTTTCCTCAATATCAAGGAAAGAAACCTTCTATTATTTACCATCTCATGATAAGTGGTCAAGTTGAGGAACCCCATTCCCCTTCTCCCACATTATCATATAGATTTTTGGATACTATATTATTTTCTTCCTAACCTCTTCCCTCTACTCTGACCCCTTCTCATACCATGACTTCTTCCTCTTTTATTTCCTCCACCTCCATGCCTAGTATCTCTACTAACATGATAGGTTTTACATCTAGTGGGCCTCTTCCAAGGCACACTCTTATCAATTCTCCCACTAGTGTATCATTTTATACCTATGATAATCATGAATCTAGTATTTATTATTGTCATCCCTCTACTAGTCCATATTTTACCACACACACAAATTATGTCATTAGTGCCTCACTTACTAATAGTTTTTCTCAAGTTCCTAATAACACCCATAGTGGTATCCAAGCCACTAATACCATTTATAATGATTCAAATATTACTAATAATGCAACTCAAACCCATAAAATCCTATTAAAAACCCTTAATCAAATGAATGATTTTCAATATAACAATACAAATCAAATGATGTAAATGCAAAATCATCTTATCCATCTTCAAACCCACCCTCAAAATATGCCATGGGGCACACATAACCAAAATGCTCCCCCACCTCCTCCTAGGGATTCCCATGGTAATATTATCCCTCAACCTCCTCTTGCTAATAAAACAATTAATCATATTCAAAATGAGTGTCTTATATCTTAAATTTCTAATATTGATATAAGATGTATCACCCTTACCATTTATTATAATGGGTTAACCAATCCTACTCTTTATTTAAAAACATTTGGAAATATATATATAAAGATTGGGTCAAGTTAAATAACTTTGCCGCTAAAAATTTATTAGCAAAAACTCTCATGGGCGATGCTTTAGATTGGTACAACCAACTCAAATCTCATTCCATTACAAGCTTGGAATAATTAGTTAATGCTTTTGTCCAAGTGTTCCAAACTAGTGATCTTCTCAATAATACCTTAACCCATTTTATTAATTATAATCAACTTGAGACTATAAACACACAATATTTCATTAAATGATGGAAGAAATTATCTAAAAAATGTGAACATAATATGGAAGATGATAACCTTTTCCATATATTTACTAATGATCTTTTTCCTAAGTTTGCAATAACGGATCCAAACTCTCTCTCCACATACTTTGGAGGAGGCCATTGACCAAGAGAAGCATCAAAACTTACTTGTGCATCAATTCAAGCCATACAAATATTCTATGGGTACTCATATGTTACTTAAGAATAATAATAGTCATGTTACAAATGATGGTGTCCATGACTCTTATGATACTATTCATACTATTCAAGATATTGTTCCTAACCAAACTTTAGAACAAGCTTCCCCTCCTAACCAAATCATAAACCCTCATTTATCTTCAACCAATAACGTCAATATTCATAAACTTCTATCCTTAGAAGAATTAAAAAACATCTACCAAGGCCTCTACCATAAGAAATTGATTCCCACTCACCCCATGAAATCTTGGTATGATCCAAATAAATTTTATTGGTTTCACGCTAGTTGAGGTCATTATCGTGAGACTTGTAGGCAACTTCATAATTTGGCCATGGATTTTCTTCTTGGTCCCAATTTTGACCATGATTATAACATTCATAAATTACAAAAATCTTATGATTTTCTTTAAATCCCATGAAACATAAACTAAATATCAGACTTTTAACTAAGATAATGATCATTTGGCTATCTATAAAGATCCTCTTCCAAATCACAAAGATAACCAAGACAATCATACCCCTTCTACCAATAATGTTGATAGTCTTCTTGACCTAACTCCTAAAGATAATTTGGTCAATATGGTTAACATGAGAAAGGTGGTTGCTTTCATTGATCCTCAACCCATCCACAACCCTCAATTATCTCACACATTTCATGTTATCCAGGATTCTTCTCCAACTCACCTAATCAATTTGGGGAAAAAATACCTCATATATTTTAATGAACAAACTATAAAACCTCCATTGGATAACAATTCTCATACCATTTATACCATCCCTTAAACCTCTTTACCTATCACTAATGATAATCAACACTTCTTCTCAACCCAAACCTGCATCAACTAGCCCATCCTGTCAAAATGATCAACAAACTTGTCCTCCAATTAAATATTATACATCTTATCTTCATAAATTCACCTATCTTCATGAACTTAAGTTACTCCTTTAGAGGACCTCCTTAAACACTATTCACCTATTTCTAATAATCCTCTTGTGGGTTTGATGAGTGGGATCCTATCACAAAACTCACTAATCTCCCATCTCAAACCCAATTTCTCAAAATTATTGAGACCTCTCCACATCACCATAACCATCTTATGTAAATTTTGATTGAAATGAACATCTCTTGTCCTCCCCTAGTAGTATGTGAAGCTACCTTATCTAGATCAGAAGATAACATTTTAAAATAGTATAAAGATATGTCCATACATGTTGATGATACAATGGAAACTTCTCTTTCCCTCAAATTCCCCATTATTTTTATGATCCCCTATGAGATTTTATTTTGTGTAGATGATCCTCCCCTTTATATCAATGTCCAAATTGGTGATATCTAAGTCAAGCATACCTTGATTGAAGAGAGTTATAGCACTTGTGTTGCCTCTCTCAATTTTATCAAAACCCTTAGATATTTTGAATATAATCTAAATTCCACATGTTGCACATGTCAAGGCTATGATCGAAGGCAAATGCCTCCTTTAGGTTGTGTGTGGTTCTCCATTACTATCCCACCTATTACCATTCATGTGAAGGTGATGATATTCAACTTTCATCTATCCTATAACATTTTAATTAGTAGGTCATGGACTTATTGCATGAGAACAATGACCTCTTAGACTTGCCAATACATAAAATTTCCTCACAATGGATCCATCTATAGGATTTAGGGTGACACAAATCCTTATAATTTCAAATAATTCCAACACTATGGTGTGTTTAAGATACCTACCCTTAAACCCTTTCCAAACATTCCATTTTTTGAATCTTAATGATTTAACTTTCATATCAATTCCACCTGAGGTTACAATGGTCATCCCAAACTCATTAGGAATATTCCCCCTGACCTCCTAGATTATGATGATGATGATGATGATGATCCTAATGAGATAAATCTCAAGATTAAAACCCCATATCTCTCAAATCATATCATCTCTTAGATTCCCACTTATTTTCAACCTCATTCTCATCAACCACCTTGTGATGACAACTTCATTGTCTTAAATAAGACTCGACATTCCATTCATCACACCACATCAGATGACAAGGTCATCCCTACCTATGTTGTTGATCTTCATACACCTGATTATGATGATGTTTATGCCTTAAATTGATCCATTATTATGAGTTCTTGTTTAGGCCCAAGATGCTAAGATTATTTGATATTATTCCTCTTTTCTTTAGTATTTCAGTATATCTTCTAGTATTCCATCCTATATCATTCCTAATTTTAGCACTTTTTCTCTTGATTGTAGGAAATAGATGGTGTGTACACATCTAGTTTCTAAAAAACCTCATAGGAGTATGTTTATGGATTGTGCTATGACTGGTACCTATCACTTTGATATATACCATGACCCCTCTAGCCAACTTATCCTTGAGATTCTTGAAACTATCCTTCAGCTTTCCATGCATCCCATTCCTCCCTTAATATATCCCAATTCGGATCTCATTCCCACTTCCTCTATAGTTGAGTGTCTTCCTATTTCCATTAATATTAATCCTTCACATGAGCTTTTTCTAGTCTCTCTACCAACCCCACCTTTTCATGGTGATGGTTTGCTTCCTTTATTATAACTAGCTCCTTCGCCCACCAAATGGGCTAATAAACCTTATTATAAAATTCATAAAGTTTTCAATAATTAGACTAGATATTTTTCCCTATACCAAGCTTCCTTAGATTCTATATTTCCTCCTTTTATGAGTACACTTGCCAAGTCTACTCACAAACATATATGTTGCTTTCATAGCATAGATAACCATTCATCCATGTATTATCAAAAGTTATGAAAATATAGTGATATCTTGAATCTCACCACTCCTCAACCATCAAAAAAGGCTATACCTCCCCCTAAAAATTACTTAAGTATCTCCCTAAGTATGGAGAGGTATATTATATTTATCAATAATGTAGCACATATCACACTGATCATTGTCACATCCTTCAATAGCATCTTAAGGATCACCTCCTAACCATTCCTATACCAACTACCCTTCTTCCTATAGGCCACTCTCATAATAAGGGTCCCCCTTCTTCCCCCATGGTTCCACCTCCTATGGTTCCATCTCCCCATGTGGTCCCTTCTTAACCTACTATTTATCCACTAGTGATTCCCTCACACGTGGATCCACCTTCATTGGTGGCACCTTCTCCACTAGTTATCCCTTCATCTCCCATATAATAAACTTCCATGTATTCTCCTAAGCATTCCCTATACAATAGCCCTCATCAACATGATCCTTTAAACATTACTACATTTTCTATTGAGGAGATTTGATGTGAAGTATTTTCTCAACTTTCCTTGAAGATCGATGAAACATTAGCTAGAGTTTTCATTCAAATTTATAAATACTTATCATATGTTATGGATAATGTGTGTGGATAAATATATTAGTAATTATGAACACATTCATGTTATTTTTACATTTTCATTTGGATTTAATGTGTGATCCAACTTCACATTTATCTATTTGTTATAACATTTGACTTTGTGTCAAATTATTATCTATATTACATGGTCACTTTGATTTCACACTTTATATTGTTTATGATGTCATTATGTTCTCTTATGGATTATTTTTCATAATTGCAATCTTTTTCTTCTCAATTTCATTTTATTATGACTCCCTTTTTATTTTTCATGATTATTTGCTATCTTATCTCTATAAACATGGATAATTATTATTATTTTGACTTGGTTATACAAACCTTGATCTCTTTAGTCACTATTTCTTTACCATGTGATCAGTTAGAAAATAATTCATCTCATTATAATATCCTTTTACTGGTCCACTTTGGATCTCCCTTTATTCTCCTTTATTTGCTTTCACAACTAAGCATACACATGGTTGTGACTTGAAATAACAAGCAAGTTAATCATTAATCCTAAGTGTTCTAGTCAAATTTGTCTTTGTATACTTAATTTAATTTAGACAAAGATTAAATATCATTCATTTGTATCACTCTATCTCTCATGATTGGTCATTCCAAGTCTGTATGGAGGAGGAATCTTAAAATCCATAAACTATCCAAAATCCAAATCATTTAACAAAAGGTAATGATATAAAAGGCAATATTTAATTTTTTAAAA
Source organism: Torreya grandis (assembly GCA_037957365.1). Lineage (NCBI taxonomy): Eukaryota > Viridiplantae > Streptophyta > Pinopsida > Cupressales > Taxaceae > Torreya > Torreya grandis. The sequence continues at coordinate 1,608,061 of JARHVA010003478.1, read as the reverse complement.
AGTTACCTCACACTAAAAGAAATGATTATAAGAACATATCATTTTTATAATCAAAGATAAAACTCCAAAATTGGCCTCATAATAGAGATGAGGTCCATTGGGGTGTGGTAGGCCAATATATTAGAAAAAGGGAATAAAAAATACTTTAGTGCTACTAATTTCTCATGTAAGTACCCAATATTCATAGTAGATCGATGGCTCTATAAAGGTTCTTGAGGAATGGAAACACATTTTGGGAAGGTATGTCCATTTTAAATTTCTTTTTCAAAACAATCAACATGAGTTGATCTTAGTATCACCCTTATTTGCCTACACAACTTTATATCTATAGCGAACAAGTATCCTTTGTATATTAATGGTCACTAGTCACTTAGTGTCTTCTTATGCCTTTAGTGTGCCTCATGTCTCCTATAGTCTTCTCATAATATGCCTACATTATGTTTTTTACATTCCCCTTTTCACTCCTTATAATCCTCATATTTCTCCTTGAGAAATATTGTTCTATTCACTGATCACTCCCCTATGGATTACATTTGTGAGTTGTATTATAAGACCATGGATAAGACCTAACCTTCCTAAAAAATTAGCAAATTTTCCTATTACCATTACATACATCCCATTTTACCATATTTTGACATTATTTCCACCTCATTGGTGTTACCTTTATGAGTTTTAGTGTAAGACCATGGATAGGACTTAGCTTTCCTCACAAACAAATTTCAATGTCCAAGCCAAACCAAAAGTACATGTGTAAAATATGAGATAAGATGTGATTGATTATGAGTTACATGTCATTGACATCATTCCCATCTTGATTTAGTATGTTTTATGCTTACTTCATTAATCTTTCACTTTTATCTTCTTATTTTCCAATTGCATGTAATAATCCAACCACTTTTCTTAAGTTTTTCATACTTTCCAACTTAAATTAGTGTGATTAATTTAAGACCATTTTTACCAATTTTGTTTCTCTTTTTTACTTAACATCATTTATATATGATTGATTGACTTAATTGATTTATTTTTATATGATTAGTCTTTCATGTTTTTTTTAATTTATTACATTATTTTCATACTTCCCAATGTGATTTAGTGTGATTTTATGTATTTTCATTTAGTGCCAATCTTTTTCATGGTTTAAAAAAAACTTGACCTCTTATTTACCACTCTTTGATTTCTTATACTTAGACACATTCTGATATTACACATTTCCCAATGTGAAATAGTATGTAGTACATTTGTTTTTGATTAATTATACTTTGCCAATTCTTTTTCATGTGTTTTTTTTAACCATGCATGTGTACTACATAACGATAGAAAAGGAAACACCCCACATATATTTCCTATAACATATACAACAAAACAAAAATACATGTGCTATAAATAAATGTATCAATTCATACATAACCACAGCCAAAATACAAACACATAAGATCAACATCCAACTATTAAAATAGAATATCTATATATATTGTGTATTTTTGATATAAAGTATATAAATACATTGCTCCAACTCTAAGGTTCATGACCTAACCACACTTCCCATAGATGCCTCTAATAGTCCCTTATGAGTAGTATGCTATAATCAGGATGTTTGAAATCTCAAGATTGCTACCTATCCCTATAGGTTAGCCACTTGGTCTTGAAACTATTTTAATTGGATAGTGTTAGACAAATGCACAGATCTCTCCTGAGCCAAGTCCTACCATGCATGTACCTCTCCTACTCCCACCCCTAGTAGTGGTTGTATCCCATCTCCACATGCATATAACCACCTCATGGCCTCTACTACTATTTTGAACCATCTTGCCTATACTAGAGTAGATGGTACCACAAGAGCATCAAATGTGGTAGGGTCATATGGTGTCAACATCCTATCTAAAATATTATAATGTGCTCCCATCACTAGGGATCCCCATATAACCTCCTCCTCATCCACAAGATCTACAAAATTCAAACCAAATATATATTAGATCACATATATATGTCTATACAATAATATAAAACTAGTATTCTATATTAAAACTAATAAAATTACAACCATTTATTACTTATCTCAGTGTCACTAATCACTATCTCTCCATCTACTCATCTGTTGAGCATGATCTCTCCATTGGCTCATCCCTCAAGAAACTCATCCATGAGATGCCTCCCAATCAAATCAAACCCCTAGGTCACCACCCATGCATGTCTCAAGCCTCACCTTAGTGGTGCCTCTATAGACCATCTCTACCCTAGGATGACTGATGGGTTGCCTTATATGACCACCATATCTTCTCTCTCTCACTACTGACATATCCATCAATGGTACAATAGAGGTGGTCACTTATCCTAATATTATTTTGGTGGTCACCTATGTTACCTATACATCCATATCCATTCCCTCTCTAGTTATTGGCTATTATGCTCGACCACATGGTATCACATGCCATGATCTAATCTCTAGTCTCTTGATTAGAATTCCTCCTCCTCTTCTCCCCTCAACTCTCTTTCATGCCAATCCTAACATGTAGGCACCACTATAGAATCCTCTAGGTGAGGGATTCGTACATATCCTGATAATCATGCCACTAACTATGGTTTTACCTACCAAGTGTAGTGGCCTATGATCAACACTCATGTTAACCCTAAAACCATAGTCTCCCAACTCATCCAAATAGTTGTAATGTGTTCATAAAGATGCCACATGATCTCTCCTCATGTGACCATATACAACACTGACATGTGATGCATGACCCGCACCACTTGATCCTATGTCCATCTCAAAACCAAAGTAAACTAATCATCGATCACATAGGGTAACCCAACTATTCGATACATCAAAAACCTCTTATATATCTAAGAACTTAGTAGTACCACTAGTCCCATAGTCTTTTTCCCTATGGACAACATTCTATATATATCATGCATGAGTTGAACCCATATGATAGAATCCAAGTCATAGAGTGCCCCTTAATCCAATATGGACTAACACAAGGCTATCACATACAATGATACCCTGTCTACTGACTTGTGACACAACACTCATTCTATAAAAATTCCTATCACAACCTTCTATATTTCTAGAATTTAGGCAATATAGACATCAAATAGACTCACCTTTAGTCTTAGGTAAATATTAGGTAATCACATTGTCTATCAAGCTAATACTCACCTCTTTTCCTGATCATCTAATATCCTCATGATCACTGGTGTCCCCCATATAATAGGTTCAATTAATGCATGTAAATCATTCAAAGTGATACCAACTTATATGGTATCCCCATCCACCACCAATCTAAAAGTATTGGTCAAGCATTCCCTGGTTCCTTATAATATGACCACTAGATCAATACTTAGTGGGACCCACCACATATCCATGATACCTTCCAAGTCTAGCACAACCAATATAACTCTATCTACATCCATCAAGCACTCTAATATATCTGATATACATGATGTATATACCCATAATCAAAATCTCTAGCACCCCTATAATAATCAAATAATAAAAGATGTATTAGATCTCCATTTCACTCGTAATCAAAATACACTATTTTTGAATTCACAAAAACAAACCAATTTTTTCCTTAATTTATTTATTTTCTACCAATTTGACCTATTTTTAACTTATTGTAAATTTTAGTACTCAGTTAGGCACCATGTGCCTTTAAATTACTATATCAACTATTTTCATTCATTTTAGTACTATATCAACCACTTAGAAACATATTGATTCAACCTATAGTAATATGCTGACAACTTGGACTTAAATAACTAATTCAATCTTTCTTTTTTCCCCTATATTACTAAGTCATCCTTTTGACTTAACAAACTAAGTCAGACATGATGTACTATGTCAACCTTTTCCCTAATAAATAAAATCAACCAAGACCTACCAGGTTAGCCCTTTCAAAACTTTATTTTTTACCTACTAGGTTGACTAACTCGACCCTTTTATTTCAAATATTCTAACTCTTTGACCCATTGTAATAAATTCTTTTGACATTTATTGCTTTATCCCATTTCAACCCAGTTCCCCATTTGACCTCTAGTGTCACTAAACCTTTCCTAGGGTTCATTTTGCTATCTAGATATGGTCTAATTAACAATTTTATTTAAAACACTTAATTTCAAATAAAATACACAAAAAATTTAAATTCTCAATTGATTACGTATGCTATACTTGTTGTGGCCACTATGCATCCTCCTCATCTCAGTTGTCATTTCCTCACCATCCTAACTCTCTAAACTCTCACTAGGTCTCTTAGAGCTCTATTCTCCCCACATAATAGTCAAATAATAATAAATGATTAATTTTTTAATATATTTATATTTACTATTCACAAATATTTACCCTTTAAATATTTACTATTAGATTCCTTATTTTGATCATATCTTTATTTCTACTAACTCATTTTCCAAACTATAAAAAGTTATAGAATCTTGATGTTGTAGAGAATATTTCTAGATATTACATGTATAGGTTTAATTTTTTTAAATTTTTCCCTCATTTTTTGCACTAATCTCTATAGTTTTACATAATTTTCCTCACATTGGATGCCTTCACATCTCTCGCATCTCCTTATTCATATACAACACTAAGGTAAGTAAAGGTATGTGTTTTTCAATTCCATCTTTCAATTTATCTTATTGTCTCCTTACTAAACTTTAATTATCATCAAATTTATGTGTCATCATGTTATTTTCATGAAACTCCATCCCATGTTACACTTACATAACACGTGATAAGCTTTGAGTGGGGTATCTGTATACACAATATTTTCAAACTTTAATTAATTACTAATGTTCCTTATCTTGTAGGAACTTGTCGAGTCTCAATATCTTTGAGATCACATCTTAAGAGGTGCACTAAAAAATGGGTGGGTAGACCATTGGTGCTTCACAAGATTGTTATCCCTTTTACCACTTTTTATCTACACACTTCTATACTAGAAGCCTATCCCTTAAGCTTGGCCTTCTCTTTTACATACTCCTCAAGTTTTTTACCACCTTCAATACCCATTTTCCTAACCTAAAACCTCTTTTGATAGTTTATATGACTATGTCAGTTGTTTCAACCTTGTAATGTTATTGGCAAAACTTATTTGGGGTCTAGGTCAGCTCTTGGTTGACTTAGTCTATGACCTAGTGAGTTTTTATCAATAATGATTCCAGGTTGACTAGGTTGACCCTATTGATCGAACCTTTTGGAAGGGTTTAGGGTTAAATCTACATATATAAACACAATAATTTTGCCATTATTTATAGAAGAGAAGAATAAGTAAGATAAATTGCGCATCTTTTTGTCCACCATTCTACTTGAAGAACAAGCCTAGGGTTTAATATTTTCTTTGAAGATACAAATCTTATCTTGTGGAGAATTCTTTTGTAAGCATTGATAGGTTATGTAGCCTAGATTTGATTTATCCTTACCATCCTTACATACCACAAAAACCTCTTGTAAATCACCTTGGCCAAGGGAGAGATTGAGGCTCGGTGGGTTCATCTTTGAAGGTAAGTATTCCTAACTTTATTCCTCCTCTATAAAAGTAGATACATATGCATTTTCATTTCTCTTCCATGCATTAGGATTTCATAAACATTGATGTGAGTATATATCTTCTATGCATGTTTAATTTTATTATTTATTACCCCAACTTTGTGCCACAAGTTTTGGTGATCACTAGATTATATTTTTTCTTCACTTATTATTAGTTTAGTGAATATGAAAACATAGGACTTAGTTAGGGTTAGAACATAGCTTTGCTTGACTGGAGGCTTTAAAACCCTCCCTAGTGATATTATTATGGTAAGATATCCCATAATTTGGTATAGTAGATATATATTAGTCATGTTCTCAATTATATAATGTATCCCCTATAAGTGTAAGTAGGATCTATCTTCTTCGAGCTAGGATTGATTTGTAGATCTGATGCTTTTTTGATTGCATACAATGTAGTCTTTCAAAGTCTCTTAAAAATCAAAGTTGTAGAAAAATATAGAATGTGTTCCTTGTGATGTGTAATGTGAAAATAAATACATGAAGTCATTTTGATGACATTTAATATGAGTTTAGATCCATAACCCATTAAACAACAGATCAAATGTAAGTGAGAGGGCTAAAAAGCCTATTTTGTTGTATTTTTGTGAGAATTTAGTACAAAGAATGGAAGAATATTATGTGGTAGCTTAGATAGTGTCAAATAAAATACAATAATCCTATTTGGGACATCAAGAGTCAATCTTGAGTGAAATATTTTCTATAAAGGGTGACAAACCTAATGAATAAGGTCTGATATGAAATAACTGTGTTGTCTATAAGAATTAAGTTGCTATGGACATGGATCAATGTTTTGATGTAGATTTTTGATAAGAAGGTAAATAACTAAAATTAGGTTCAAATAGGTATTCAAGAATACAATAATAGTCAAAGGGGACTGAATTATAGTAAAGAAGATACAAAGAAAGGTTAAGACCTATGAGAAAGATAAAAGCCTTGAGAGAAGTTCATGTTTGTTGTGTCATGCAAAGGTGGTGTAATTCAAAAAAATAAACCCTATTTATTGAGTGAATAACAAAATTAAGAGTTAAATAACCTTGTGTTAGTATAAGGATTTAAATAAATGGCATGAAACAAGAAAGGAAGGATAAAAACCTAAAAGGAAACCTAGAAGACCTAGATGACTAAACCTATAAGATGCCTGCATATATTAGATGATGAAGGACTGATAAAGGAATATCATACATATCTTAGATAAATATATGTTAAATACACTGATATATATCATTCTTGAGGAACCTATATCATATTGAATTTTGAGTAAAATATGATGTAGTAAAATCTATATATTACCTATATATTATTTATGATTATCTATATATTATTTATTTATTTACTTTCATGTTGTGATATTTTTTATAATAATTTATATTTAAAATTTCATTATTATTATTATTTATAAATATGTTGCTATAAAATCTATATATTACCTATAAATAATTATGATTATCTATTATAAATATGACGTAGTAAAACACATATATTAACTTTAAATTAATTATGTTGATCTAGCTATTATTTATTCATTATCATGTGGGGATATTTTTATGATAATTTATTTTTAAAATTTTAATAATATGATTCTTTATAAATATGATGTGGTAAAATCTATATATTACCTATAAACTAATTATGATTATCTGTATATTATCTATTTATTTATTATGATGTGGTAATATTTTTATGATAATTTATTGTTAAAAGTTCATTGTTAATTATTCATAAATTAATTATTTTTACAATTTCATTGTTATGATTATTTATAAATATGATGTGGTAAAATTTATATATTACTTATAAATTAGTTATGCTTATCTATATACTATTTATTTATTTATTATCATGTGAAGATATTTTTCATGATGTGATAATTTTTTTATGATAATTTATTTTTAAAATTCATTTTTTATGATATGATTAGCCATATATATGATGTGTTAAAATCTATATATTATCTATAAATTAGTTATGATTATCAAATTATTTATAAATATAATAAAGTAAAATTTATATATTACCCATAAATTAATTATAATTATTTATAAATATGATGTGATAAAATTTATATATCATCTATAAATTATATATGGTTATTTAATTATTTATAAATATAATACAATAAAATTTATACATTACCCATAAATTAATTATGATTATCTATATATATTATCTATTTATTTATTATGATATAATATTTTTTATGATAATTTATTTTTATAATTTCATTGTTATGATTATTAATAAATATGATATGGTAATATGATTATTTGATAATTAATTATGATGTTTTAATATAATGTAACCAATTAAGTAGAAATCAATTTCACACTAAAAATAATGAGGGAAGTTGTGCACAGAAAATAATGAGAAAAGAAGTAATTTTTAAAACATGAAATGTAAAAAGTTTGTATTTTATCTAAACAATATGGAATGTCAGTTCAATTTATCCTATTTTTTATTCTTCTTTAATTTTTATTTCTCTCACTTTACTCTACACTTTTGTTTGAATTTATAATTTTTTTATTATTTAAACAATCATGTTTGTTGTTTTTTAATTTAATAATGTCGGCTTCTAATTAATCAAATTATTTTATTTTTTATTTTATAATATAATTTTTAAAATAATTAAATGCTAACATTCTCACACCATTATAACTCCTGGCCACCCCTTGGATGCCATTGTAGGAACACCTATCAATGTAATGATGAGGTATGGTGAGGGTCAATGACATAAGGATGAGAGATGGTGAAGGTAAATTAAGGAGTGATTAAGGATGATGAGGGATGATGATGTTCAATTAAAGAGTGATTATGGATGATAAGGTAATGATTAAAGATGATGAGGGATAATGAGGGAGTGATTAGGGATGAGGAGGGAATGATGACAGATGAGGAGGAAGCAATTAACAATGAAGAAAGAGTGATTAGGTGTTATGATGGATGAGGAGGGAGTGATTAGATATGATAAGGTAGTGATTAGAGATGACTAGGGGTAGTGAAGGTCAATGAGGGAGTGATTAAGTATAATAAAGAATAAGGAGAGAGTGATGAGGGGTGATGAGGGATAATTAGGAAGTGATTATTGATGAGGGAGGGGTGATGAATAAGTGAAATGAACAAAAAATGGTCATTTTATGTGTGTAAGTAATCAATGTGACCTATGATGCCTCCATCACACTACTTTGGATCAAGTTCAAAGTGAGTTATTTGTAAACATTAATTTTGACAAACCTATGACTCCTAAAAATGTAAAGAAGCAATTTAGAGAGAAAAAAAACATAAAAAATAATTATATATTTACCAAAAATAAATATCAATTAGAAACGTTATGCCCTAAAATCCCTAGGTGAAATATTGAGACCCTAAAAATGCCTAAGTACTGATCATATTAGACTTTGAAAAATTATCTTCCACTATGAGACCAACTCTATCAGATGCAAAGTGACCCCAATTCATTGTATTTACAATATAAATTTAAAGTTATACTAAACATTTATTTTAGTGAATATGTAATTTAAGTAAATATTACCTTCCTATTAATCTTTTTGTGTGAAGTAATAGGAATGCATACATGTTTGTGTTACTTTGCAACCAAACACACAAACAAATATCTCTTTTGTGATTTTGGATGTAATGTCATAATAATACATACGTGTTATATAATGTATGTGTTATTGAAATTTTAATTCAAAAAACCAAGCCTTTTGGCTTGATAATGTCTTCGATTCCCAAGCCAAAGGCTTGGACCTATCAATCTATAGCCCAGTCTGAGAATTTTGATAAAAAAACAACAAATTTTAACTTCTATCACCAAATATATTATGTATTTATACAAAAAAATTCAAAAAAATGATTTCCATGACAATGATCATGCTCTCCTCTTTCCAAATATATGATTTATATATTTTTTGGACTATTTTAAGGGTTCAAACTATACTTTTTTTAGGCCATACATGTCGCAAATATATATACCTATTTATGCTTATGTACTTTATTTTTAGTTGATAAAAGTGAAACACAAATTATATGGTAAAAAACTAGGCTGAATTCTACATATATTGAAAAAATAAAAAATAAAACAAATTTCATTTATTTTTTGAGGTAGTTTAGGTGGCCCACATAATCAACTATCCATTTTTTTGTGAGTTTTCAAGATTTATTTACTTAAAAATTAGTAAAAAAATATAAAAAATATAGGTCACAAAATATAAGATCTTATCTAAATATTTACCAAAGGGTTCCAAACAATATTAAATTATGCTAACAAAATGGTGGGTTGCATGGGCATCTATCTACTTTATTTTATTAAAAAATACGGGTTCATATTCAAATTTTAGATGTTTAACATAGTTATACTTAACCATTTTTCAAATAAAATATTGTTTTATAAACTATACTCAAAATTCTACAATTCATGTTATTATACCTTTTTGAAATTTTGAGTGTAGCCATCTCAAATTTTCTATAGAAGCTCAAATTTTTAAAATTTCAAGAAACTCATGTCCATGGGTAGATGCCTTCTTCTCACCCCAACCTTGTGCCCTTTACCCTTGAATTTTGATAACCATAGAAGATTATTTTTTTAATTTAGTCCCCTAAAGAGTGTCAAGGGTATAGAAATTGAGATATACTCTCAACCTTGTAGATTGTGTAGGATCTTGCTATATTTTTTAAGCTTAGATATATGAGATGTAACTTGGGACTGTTATAGTATACATTTTTCATATTTTTAAGTTTAACCATGGGATGTGTAATTTGAGAACACTCTTTTTTCTCCTTTTCTTATTTTCAAGCTTAATTAAGGATATGAAATTTGAGACCACTTTCATTTCCCCCTTTTAAATTCATGACTTCCTATAATAAATATTTTATAATTAGTGGGAGACTTGAATCTCTAGAATTACTAAAATTTTATGCCTTCTCTTTAGCTTGCCCTTCCAAAACTAATTCTATTTGTAGTGATTTGATCGATCAATTATCAATTAAAAAATCCCATGCTTCTAGTTGGTGCCAAAATAA
>JARHVA010003478.1:1542500-1592500 GCA_037957365.1 Torreya grandis | reverse complement strand
CTTGCCATTATGTTATTAAGGTAATACCATTAGTTTAGTTTAGAATGTCAATTTCAATACATAACTTTTAGACTTGTTTGTGTTTTACTAAGAAAGGGTTGTTACGTGTTTTTAAATAAACAAATAAAAAATAATAATAATGGTTTAATATGAGACTTAAATCATGTCACATTTTACCCATGTTTATAAACTCAAATTTTAATCTCAGATTGTTACAAGGCCTTGAATCCACATCTTGGTAATTACATTCAAATGATCTAATTTTTGTTATCTCTAATTATAACATATGGAACATATTTTCTTGATTTTTTCTTTGATTATAATAGTTTTGTTATGCATTTATTTATTATTCTAATTAAAATACTTAGTTCACTATGTGTTGAACAATAAAATTTGTGGAAGTGCTTACTATTATATATTTTTTAGGTTGAAAATTAGGTTTTAGTTGTGAAAATTAATTGTGTATTTGATTCCACCTTAGATAATTGTCAATTCATATAAAAATAAATATATTCCTCTATAAATTAGTCCTAAAAATTATATAATAAAAAATAACATATTAAAATCTAAAAAATATACACTCATATCATTAAAATTTTAGAAATTATTGTGATTTTTTTGGTCATTTTATATGATGAAAATAATTGAAAGGTTATCAAACTTAGGCACCTAAATAACCTCCTTTCTTTACCATTAATATAGTTTTTAACTTGTATATTTCAACTGAGATTGGGTTCCCTTATTTATCATGTGTTTTCTTACACAAAAGAATGAAAAAATAATAATGAAGTTGTAGGTAAACCATTGGCACTTTGATTCACTCTATTACAACAACCTCATATTAAATTTAGTTTGATTAATTTAGTTATTAAATAGATTATATTTATAAAATATTGGGTAAAGCAATTCATAATTATGTTTAGATAAGAGCAAATTAATTCTATAATTTTATGAATAGACTATAGGCGATTTAGTTTAATTTCAAAACAACTATTTAATTGGGATATTTTATGGGTAAGTATAATTTACCTTATGCTTTAAAAATTGTGAATTAATTTTAATAATTTAAGATTTCTCTTGCAAAACTGTCATTCTAGGAAAGAAAACTAGAATTGTCCTAAGTCTAGAAAAGTGATAAAAATGCTAAACTGTCCTTTTTGGCTATTAATGTCTAGAAATAGTAAGAAAAAATATCAAAATTGGTTTCAATAATATTTGTATATAAAAATAAAAAACCCATTTGGTTATTTCTCTCCAACCATTTTCTGAAAAGTAATGCCCAAAATTGAAAAAAAATCATTATTGGGTTAGGGGAAGGGGACTAGTAGTTGGGAATCCTAACTTCAAGTCCCACATCTTTCATATTACACTATCTACTAACATAAATTTTCAAATTTATATAGTTCAACATTTTTAAATTCTAAATATGTCATTCTTGAGGTAAATCTACATTGTATAAAGTCTAGAATGATGTATTCATCGACATGTCATTTTCTCATCTTTTTTTGGTGTGACCAATTATTATGACCAAAGAGACCATTTAATTTGTAAGAAAAATGGCCAATAACAATTTTCAAATGAACACAATATTTTATCATTGGTTTAAAATTTTATGAATTAAGGCATGAACCAAAATTAATATGGGTAATTAATATGAAACAAAGAGCCCTGTTGGAAGATGCATGACTCATTAGTGTCAAAGTTAGCACCATTTTCCACATGGATTTGCAATTTTTTCTTGATTAATGTGGCAATTTAATGTTTTTCTATGCACCAAAAATAATCATCTCTCCCTATATTTTAATGTACTTACTACTCCTAAATATCCATGGAACCTACCCAAAATTTCTTGACCATGTCATGTTTTGTAGAAGAATTTTCATTAATGAAATGGAGGAATGAAACGTTATGCCTGGGTGTATTTTCTGTAACTGGACCCACAACTGTGTTCATTTTATTTTTATGTGGCTACTATTATTATTGTGCCTTCTAAGTTTATGGTTTTTTTGTGTGCCTTCACATCTGAGTAAACATTTAGTGGTATGGTAATGTAGTGCATAAAATGTTATGCACAGGTGTGTTTCTTATAACTGAACCCACAATTGTGTTATTTTTATTATCATGTGGTTGTTATTTTCATTATGTATTCTATTTTCATGGGTTTTTGTGTGCCTTTACATATGATTAAATGTTTAGTTGTCAATGGAGTGCTAAAATTTTACACCAATAAACATTTATCCCTTCCTTTTCATATACTTCCTCCCCCTAAATGACCATGGAGCTTACCTAGAAGTTCTCATGTATGTAGCATTTCAAAAATGAATTTTCATAGACATAATAGAGGGATGGAAATTATTTTTATTGTGGTTTATATGTTAATGGTTTTTTTTCCATGTATTCACATCTAACTAAACATTTGGTGGTATGTTCATGGAGTGATGAAACATTACAAACAAGAGTGTTTCCTATAGTTGAATCCACAATTGTGTTATTATTATTATTATTATTATTATTATTATTATTATTATTATTATTATTATTATTATTATTATTATTATTATTATTATATGCTTGTGGTTTTTTTTCATTCTTTCATGTTTGATTCAACATTTATTAGTATGTTCATGGCACTAATCAAAGTATTCATTCATATACCTTTAAATATTATTGTTTTTGTATCAACATATTAAATTTTATGAATTGTATGGCCATGTTTGAAGATACTTGTGTCATTAATATGCAAGGAAGTGTCATGGTGGAAGATGATAATATTCTTAAAATGCAATGACCATTTTTGAATACCCTTAGTAGTATTGGTTTCCATTAATGTGGCATGTTAATGTTGCCATGCATGCTATATTCAACCTATTCACTATGTTGGATGGATAACATGTTATCCATAGCTGAACCCTTAGTGTCCATATGTTTTCATTCAGATCTAACTCTAAATTTATTAGTCTTTTAATGAAAATCATGGAGTATTTCTAAATGCATGTTGTTGTGTGATTTATATCTTTATCACATTTATATTTACTTGAAAAATATGAGTTGGAAGAATTAACATTTACTAGTATGTGGATGGAAGCCCTAAAGTTTTTTATTCACATACTAGCAACTGTTATTGTCTTGGTATCAAAATTAAGGTTTTCATTCTCATAATAATGAATTTAATTATTTTTGTTTCAAACCAAATTTTTTTGTGAATTCATGTTGTTGTGTGATTTAAATTTATGACACATTACTATTTCCATGCATTAACCTTATAGGGATAAAATGTTGCCTACCTTGAATAAATCATAAGTGTTTAATGTGTTACTAAACATTTATAGCTATGTGTATGGAATTCATGTAGGTTTTCATTCACATACGAGTAAATGTTATTATTTTCAATAAAAATTTATAATTTCATTCCCATTCTAGTAAATGTTGACTCAGATGTTTCAAACAAAACCCTATTATGAATTCTTATTGATATGTTATTTATATTTTGCTATCAATTAATGTTGTGTTATTCATTCACATTTTAAAAATTATAAATATTATTTATCATATCTGTTATTGATCAATTATTGAACATTTTTTTTTGCTATGTGCATGAAAACCTTTAAATTTAATGATATGTTCGTATCAAATTAAATTTGTTGTGTTATTCATTAACATTATCAATATAACAAATATTATTTGCCATAAGTGTTATTGATATGTTTTCCATTCACATTGTTGTGTTGTTTATATTCAATGACATTTTTATATCCCTACCTCCAAATTTCTATGGTGGGTGAAATCCCCAACTATGTGTTCCTATAGATGCTTAAATCTATATTTATATGTTAAACTAGTATTATACATTTGACAAATATATCTCAAGGCTATACCCTTCAGTTTGATCTTCTTTGCAATCAAAAGGCTCACACTCATCACTTCACTCAATCTAATTACTTACTTCTTAGTCCAATCTTGATTAATTTGATTATATAGATCACCTATAATCATAAAACACATAAAATATAATATATATCCTTCATTGTCAATAATAACACCTCAATTTTTTTCCTTCCTAGATAGTTCTATTCAAGATAGGAAAATAACATTGATGTTATTATCCCTACTCTAATACAAGTGTCCTTACTCTAAAAATAATCAAATTTTCAAATATTTTGATGTGTACGAGTTGGCATAAGAATGTATTTAACCTTTCATGATGATAATTTGAAAAGAGATGTTATAAATACTAGTCTAAGCTTACTTATTATTCATCTATAAAATATTAAAACACTCACCTCTAGAGCTTAGCCATATGACTAACTTCAAATTATAAAACTAATCTATTCATCACTATTTTCATATCAAGCATAAGAGAAATCATAGTACATGTCTAAATCACTCAAAATAAATCCCATGAGTGATATTTTTCAAGTTATAAGATAGATCACTACATCCATCTTCATACAATATATTGCATCATTATGCACACACATTTCTACACATAGGGAAGAACTACAAAAATATGAGACCCTCATTAGAGTGTTGTATATATAGGAAGCACTCATTCATAAATGGGTCCTTGAGGTCAGCTCCATGAGTCCACAAACCCATTTTTAGTAAGGTAATACATAACCTTAGGTGAAGAGCTAGGATTTGAACTATAAACAATGATACAATACCTATGTATGAGATACATATATATCAAATGAAAGGAAAAAATAAAACATATAATGACCCAAGAAGTTACATCTTGATAAAATGAATATGTTGTACAAGATAGTTGTGCTAGGATTCATATAGTAGTGTTGACACAAGTGTCCAAAGGGTGACACAAATGTTCACAAGGTGACATAAGTGTCTAGGCAACCAAAAAGAATAGTTATAGAATCTGAAAACTAGTTCTTTAACATTAGACAACCTATTTCCATACTTGTACATATTAGATTTTTATATGAATAATTGCATAAGATTAATTATTTATTCTTCATGATTGTGCAATAAAAATATTATTCATAAATGTACTTTCTATATTTAGTATTTTTATAATTTAACACTAAAGTTGAATATCATAAACTAAATATTTAACTGGCCTATTTTAAGGAATAATTTATCTTAATTTTGAATGTATTATTCCTATAAACCCTTAATACACAAAAATGTTAAACATATAGTGACCCGATCTCTATGCCTCCTTGTGCAAAACCCTAGTTTAACCTAGGGTTTCTTGATCTTTTGATTTCTAATTTCTAAATTGAAAATATTTTAAAAATCAGATTTACATCCTCTATAATCAAGTTCATATCCATGACCGTTAACACAACTAAGCTTTAAAATATATACACCATGAAGGGAAAATAAAAAATACATAATATAAAATATAGACAATATATCATTTTAAGGAATAATGGTTGATGTTTAATGTTAAATATGTGTCTAAGAACTAGACATACAATGTCAAATAAGGAAAAGAAAACTTATAAAATATAAAATAAATAAAATTTGTAGAAATTACCTTTCCTTTTGGATCCAACCAAGCCATGAGTGATGTTATATGTGTGATAGATTTCACATGGAAGCTATGAGTATGGATCTATTATTTGAATTTCAAAATTGAAATTGAAATGTAGTGTTACGCTAGTGAAAATAAGAGATAATACTTCTTACCATTATAGTGTCAACTCTATGCAAACAAGAACATAAAATGATATATGGAGAATAACAAGAAACATAATCTCTAAATATTGGTCCACTTGATACACAATACTGGAATAAGGCATGAAATTAACATAACAAGAGAAAGAGCTTGGAGACAATTTTAATGCAATCATCAAAATAATTGAAGAATTACTAGAAGCCTAGGTGGTTACTTATTCTATACCACTCACACATGGCTACATGTTGTATCAAATAAATGGGATAAGTGATATCCATATGTCACCATAGATAAATATGCTTGTATTCCAAATGGTAACATGTTTTTCAAAAATAATATTATATTAAACTATTATATTATATTTTTATATAGGCCCCATGATATATGATATACCCTAAAATAACTTATCATCACTTGTCACCATCACCACATAATGCATCTTAAAACCTTTCATCATTTTCATGTTTTATATGACATTTCCTTTTCTTCTAGGGGTCTAACAATGTCATTTACATATGTTCTTAAGCCTAATGTTATTTCTCTAGATGTTAATATATTAGCAACATGGATGAATGGTAAGCAATCATTAACTTCAAAAAAATTGAATAATTTTATTTTAAATTGATATATATATATATATATATATAAATATAAATATAATTGATTGGTAGGAAAAATGTAGGCACCAAAACTAACCCTAAGAACGTTTCAGGTAGACTAGGGGTATAATGTGGTACTAGGTAGAAAGAAGTTAGACCAACAAATGCCTAAGTAATTTAGGATAAATGGTCAAAAAGTAATCGTAATGAAGGAATAGATTTGACCTTGTCAACTCAGTTAGTAAGGTGGGAATAAATTATGGTGTTGATTATGTAGCAATGGGCTGACATAGTATTGTTAAAGTGGGCAACTATGTAGTCATAGGTTCACATAGTCTAAAAGGAAAAGAAGGTTGAATGCATACCAGAGGGCCAATTCAATTGGTAGAATAGGAACAATAAGTTTATATAAGAGGGTTGACTATGTACCATAGGGCCAATATAGTATGTTAGATCTAGAAAAGGACTGATTTAGTATAAAATAGGCTAGTTTAGTTGGAAATGTCAAGGGCTAATTTAGTATCAAATGGGCCAATTATGTTTAATAGGATGGGTACAATGTTGATTTAGTATCAAATGGGATGATTGTGTAGGAATTTAAGAAAACATAGGAAACTAAATCAAACTAAATGATTAAGTAGTTAATATGTAAATATAGAAGAATGTATTTTGATTATTTATGACATGGAGGTCTAATACATCCTTTATTATTTGATATTTTTAAGAGATGCCATAAATAATGGTTTCTAATATATGCATCATGGATACCAAGTTTACTAGATCATTTGAGTGATGTGGATAGAATGCAACTAGTCACCTTGGGCTTTGATGACATCATAAAGATGAGATGAATCCTATTAAGCATTGATCTTGTTGTCATGTTCTTAGGAGCAAGGGAATGGTTGACCAACACTTTTGTATGGGAGGTGGATGTGAATGCCATTAAGGTGGGTATCACTTTGGAATATGTCCACACATTTATTAGACTTATGATAGGTAGGACATCGATGATTATAGACACACCATAGGATTTGGATGAGAGATGAGCATTAGCCTAGTAAACTACATACTTAGATAAGATTTACCTAGGGTTCAAGGTGAGATTATTTGACATTTTTATTATGTTTAGTATGGACATTTAGAAGGTGGTGATAGGACTTATGATAGCATGGGTTATGTTTCATAAGTTAGATGGTAAGATACCACTATATGTGATAGCCTTATGTCAATATATACTGTATCATGAAGCATTATATGATTTTGGGATTATCATCTAGGTTCATCTCATGCATGATGTGTATGGGATGTTTTACATAGGGTATAAGACCATGGGGCCTATGTTTTTATTAAGCACATGTATATACAAGAGGTTCCTAGTATATTGGCTAGCTAGATTCCACATGTGGTTAATGATAAGTTACCTTAGGTGATGAGGTGGAGATAGGAACATGTAGTGTGATTCATGTCCCATGTGCCAATTCTATATATTATCACATGAAGGGAGATCATGAAAAAACATTATACACATGTCACTATTATATGGCCTAGTTGGTTAACCATTTCAATAGAGTTAACACATGTGTATATCATGGGTCACTATATGTCATGGGTGAAGTCACATCTAGTGACATACTTACTAGGATAGATTAGAATCCCCCATATGATGGCCCTTTTAGTAGTTCCTACTTATTAGGCATGACATGATAAAGAACTGAGAGGGAGGGGAAGTATAGGGGTATTTGTAGAGATATAGATGATCAAGCCTCAATGTTTTATACCATAGAATGGTTGATCATGATAGTAGGTGACATCAAAGCCAACAAAGGGAGATGATATGGATGTGCATGTAGGAGCATAATAGGTACCAAAATAAAGGCAATAATTCCCACCACATTTGCATCAGAGATGAATTCATTATTGATGTGAGGACATATAGGTGAGAGTTGAAACATAAGGGGACCTAACAACCACTCTAGGAAATAGTTAGTCCATAAAGGCACCCCTGAGGAGAGGATCATAACATGCTCAAGTGATGAGTCTTGGGTTTTCACTGGTGTGGAGGTGGGTTATATAGGAGGTGTTGGATAGGTGAGTAGATGGATAGACCATGATCAGTAACACCAATATGGATGATAATTTTTTTTAATTTTACTTTATGTTTTTGATATAAGATATTAGCTACATTATGTTTATTGTATATAGGTGATTTTGAGATATATATGTGATATGATGCCAATCTAGTTTTGGTTTTGCATATACTATGATGAAATACATTATATGGGTATCCCTAGTTATGGTTGTACACCATGACATTTTGGATGGGGTGATAGCTCCATATGACCCCACCACATTAGATGATCATGTGTTTATATCTACCCCATCCTAGGTGGTATATTTTATACTTGTGGGGGAGGTTTTGAGGTAGCTTCAAGCATGTACGAATGGGATATGTCCACTGATAGGGGTTAGAGAGGGAGAGGCACAAGACTAGTAGGCCTTGGCATAAGAGAAAGTGACACACATGGTGACTACTATCCAACTCAGATAGATATAGGCCCATGTATCTAATTTATAGGGATAGATTGTTAGTTTGAGTCGTAGACTACCTCATTAAAATTTACTATTTAGAAGTGACAATCCCAAGCATCTATGGGTAGTGTGGCTAGGCCACAGGATATACATGATGGAGACCAACTTAGAGCTGGAGATATTGTCTTTTTTAGAAATCACATGATTATATATATATATATATATATATATACATATATATATATACATATATGTATATATATATATATATATATATACATATATGTATATATATATATATACATATGTATATATACATATATGTATAAGTATATGTATATATATATATATATATGTATATATGTATGTATATATATCTACATACATATATACATACACACACACATATATACATATATAAATATATGTATATATGCATATATGGATATATACATATGTATATATATATACATATATATATGTATACATATATATATATATATATATGTATGTATATATATATATATATATATATATATATATATATATATATACATATGTGTGTGTGTGTGTGTGTGTGTGTGTGTGTGTGTGTGTACGTGTGTATATATATATAGATATTTCTATATATATGTTGATACTTTGTATTAATTTCATGAGTTTCACTTGGACATGGATGTTAATGAATGGATATATTTATTTATAGCACACGTATTTAGATTTTGTTGCATATGCTATGGGAAATATATGATGTATGTTTTCTTTTCTAAAATTATGTGATACACATGCATGGTTAAAAAAAGGCAAAAAAGACTTAGAAAAGTATAAGTAATAAAAAAACAAATGTACTACACACTATATCACAATGGGAAATGTGTAATAACAAAAGATGACTAAAGATAATTTAAAAAAATGTTAAAAAAGAAGGTAAAAACTATTTTTAAACCATGTAAAAGAATTTCACCAAGTTAAAACAAAAATAAAATAAAATAAAATCACACAATATCACATTGGGAGTTATGAAAATTTGTAATAAAATGGAAAGCACACGAAAAACCAATGGTGTAAAAATAAAACAATTAAGTCAATCAATCATACTAAATCATGTTGGGGAGTATAAAAAGAGAGACAAAATTAAAAAATTAGATTAAATTGATCACACTAATTCAAGCTGGGAAGTATGAAAAAATTAATAAAATGGTTGTAAACATACATGCAATTGGAAAATGAAAAGATAAAAGTTAAATATTAATGGAGAAAGTATAAAACATAATAAATCAAGATGAGGAGCATGCCCATGACATGTAACTCCTAGTTGAACACTACTTATTTCAAATTTGACACTTGTAATTTTGTTATGACTTGGGTATTGGAATATTTTATGAGGAAGGCCTAGTCCTATCTATTGTCTTACATATAAAATCACAAAGGGGACACCAATGAGGTGTAAACAATTGTGAAAATGTTTTTTAAAGAATGTTTGTAATGTGGTAGTTTTTTAGGAAGGCCTGGTCTTATCCATGGTCTCACACTGCAACTCACAAATGGAAATCCTAGGAGGAGTGATCAGTTAAAAAAATACTTATCAAGGGAAAATATTAGGAATGTTGTAAAATGAAAAAGGGAATGTAAAAAACATGATGTAGGCATCTATGAGAAGACCTTAGGAAATATGAGACACACTTAGTACATAACAAAGACACTAAGAGTCTAGTGACCATCAAAATATAAAGGATACCCATTCATAATAAGTGCAAAGTCATATAGGAAAATAAGTGAGATATTAAGATTGGCTCATAATAGTTATGTGATCAAGAAAAGTAAAATAGACCTACCTTCCCACAACATGTTCCCTATTCCTCAGGACCTCTTATAGAGTTGTCAGTCTACTATGAAGATTGGGTACTTGTGCGAGAAAGTAGGTAGCAATAAAAGTTATTTTAATTTTTATTTCTAAATTTACTATCCTACTACACCCCATTGGAATTCAAAGCTATCATGAGGCCAATTGTGGATTTTTAGATTTGATTAGAAAAAGGATATGTGTTATGAATCACGTCTTTTAGTTTGATTTGACTTTTGAAATTTGTCTTTTATATCATTGCCTTTTGTTGAAATGATTTGGATTTTAAATTTTATGGATTTTATGATTCCTCTTCCATATGAATTTGAAATAACCAACATGAGTGATAAAAGTGATACACATGAACAAGGTTTAGATTTTGGTTAAAGGAAGCTAAGTATCTAAAGATATGACTGACAAAACACTTAGCCTTTACCTATGAACCAATATGTTTCTCAAGTTTAATTGTATGTGTGCTTAGTATGTGAAAGAAGATAGGGGAATAAAAGGAGATCGAAAGTGGATCAGTAAGATATGATTAGAATGAGATGTCTTGTTTTTTAACTAATCACATGGTAAAGAAGGATTAATAAGAGGATCAATGTTTATATAGCCAAGACACAATAATAATTATCCATGTTGTTGAGATAAGGTAGCAAACAATCATGAGAAAAAAAAATTACATTCATAAAAAGATATTATCTCATAAATATAAGTGTGCAATCATGGAAATAATAGAAAGAAACCATAAGAGAGAATTAAAATAAATGAAACCATATACAACATAAAATGCATAATATAAATATCCATGTGAAATAGATAAGTGAAACCAAATTTGACACATATTCAAATAATATAAGATATATATAAAAGTGTATCACAAGTCCAATGCAAAATCATAATGAATAATAAAGTGAAATAACACCATGTTGTATTCACAAGCACTAATAAATATGTTCATAGATATTATCCATGACATCTAATATATCTTAGTGAAGTTGGATCCTAATGGCAGCCATAGTTTCATATATCCTCATGGAAATATTTGAAATACCTCTTGTCAAATCTCCTCAACAAAAAATGTAGGTGTAGATGAAGGATCATGTTCATGAGGGATATCATGCACTGAATACCTAAATATGGGAATAGATGTCGAAAGAGGAATCATATCTGCAAGACATAAAGGTAGCACCACTAGTGGAGAAGGAACTAAAGGTGGGGCAAAAGACATAGGGGTATAAATAACCACAAGGGAAGAAGGAGAATATTTCTTATGTGGTAAATATATGGGAAGAGGAATAGAGGGCATAATAATGGTCATAAGGTGATCATGAAGTTACTAATAGAGAATGCAATAACAATCAATATGATGGGTACTATACTAGTGCCAAAGATAATAAACCTCCCCATATTTTAGGTTATACTAAAGAAATAACTTGGGAGGAGGTATGGCCTTGCATTTGGGTTGGGGGAAGGGTAGGATGCAACATGTCAATATATTTTTGAAGCTTTTAGCAATGGACGGAAGAATGCTTATCTATGCCATGAAAGTAACAGACATACTTGCTAGTAGACTTTGGGGGTATAATAATAGAATATGTATAAGTAAAAGTTGAGGAAGGTTGATATAAATAGAAATATCTTATCCAACGACCAAAAAAATTGTGAATATCATAGTAAGGTTGATTGTCTCATTAGGTGGGAAAATGATCAATTTGTGGAAAAGGAAGAAGGCCATCACCAAGAGAAGGTGGGGCTAGTGTAGAGACTATTCTAGGATCATCTGAAGGAGAAGTAGAATCAGATGCAAGATGAGGCTCAGATAAATGTAGAGTGGAAGTAGTAACTAGATTAGGATCAATTGAGGGTGAAGTAGGATATATAGAGGGCTTAATAAGAGTAGTTAACATCTCTAGGGGAAACAAACTATAAGGATCCTAGTATCAATAAAATTGATAAAGACCGATCATATGATGATCCATGAGTATGTTACTAAGAGGGTCTAATAAAATTTGATGTTATTAATACATATCTACCTTGAAAAAAAAATGCTATAATGATGTATTATGAAAGAAAAAACATAAGAAGATGAATGGAAAGACTGTAAAAAAGAAGTATGATATCTAAAAATCTTGGAATCTCTAGCCTGAATAATTCCTCCTAGAAATGGATTGTCTAAATATAACCATCATCATAATTGGGTATATGAAGGTCAATGGTATAGTTAGGTATGACCTTTTCATCAAAATTTATGTGATGAATATAATGCCTAGTCTTGGTTAATACCACAAGTATGTTATTGATAGAAGCTGATGGGAATGTGGTTTTAAGGACAACAAAAACTAAATGATGAGATGAGGGCAGAGAAATAATGTTTTGATCTTGATTATGATCTCATCCTACTCATTATCATTATAATCTAAGAGGTTAGGTGGTATGTTCTTGATGAGTTCAAGGTGACCATGATAACCTCAAGTAGAGTTGACAGGATAATTAAAACATTGAAATTATTGAAATGGGATACTATGTAAAGGTTCAAGGGTTGGAATTTTAAAAAATATAGATTCTTAAAAATTTATGAAATTACAAGGGTTTATGTCTCCTTAAATCCTAAAAATGGCACCATTATGGGGGAAACTTGATTTATTGGTAGATAGATGAAGTAACTACCCTTATACGATGAGTCCAAGGTTTTCCAAGTAAAATGCTATAGGAAAGGTGAAAGTTAAGTATCATAATTTTAAATTGAATAGTGATAAGAGGGATATTAATAAGAATACACATGAAAATGAAAGGAAGAATTTTCCTTATATCATAACCTTGCCATTTAATATGTGTGGACTTAAGATTACACTCAAAATATCCAAGAGTTTTAATGAAATTGAGTGAGACAACACAAATTTTTGAACCCTCATCAATAAAATCAAATTTGACTTGGATAGCATTGATTTGAATGCTAATAAATAGTGGAGGATAATCCACGTAAAATATAATCTCAGAAAGAATC
This sequence comes from Torreya grandis, assembly GCA_037957365.1. Taxonomy (NCBI): domain Eukaryota; kingdom Viridiplantae; phylum Streptophyta; class Pinopsida; order Cupressales; family Taxaceae; genus Torreya; species Torreya grandis. Next base: position 1,578,884 of record JARHVA010003478.1, on the reverse strand, counting down.
ATGGAATTGATAATAAATTTAAGGGAAATAGAATTGTCTATTATTTCATCAATGTGCATAGACATGTTTTTACATTATTGTAAGATAATATCTTCAGACGTAGATAAGGTAGCTTCATTTCCTATTAGGGGAGGATGAGGGATGTTCATTTAAAATAATAATTACATCAGAATCTTAAGATGATGAGGGGAAGTTCACATGAGTTTTAGAAAGGGTATTTGATATGAAAGATGATTAAGTTCTGCAATGGGGTCCCATTCATCATAACCCATGGGGGGATTGCTAGATAGAGGCATATACTATTATATGATATCCTTGGAAGGAGTATCAAAAGTGCATTAAAACTTATATTAATAATATTTAGTTAGTTTAGTTTAAGGATAAATTAGTTGATTGTTGTTAGATAATGGGATAATATATTTAGGTATTTCTTGTGATTAAGCTGAATAAATACTATGGGAATGTTGAGGAATGTTATTGATGGGTGTAGATTTTGAGGGGATAATAGAGATAGTGTGAGAAGTATTATCCAATTGAGATATTATAATTAGTTCTTGGAAAGAGATAAGGTCCTCTTTCCCCAACTCTATTAGATGAGATGGGAAGATAATGATGGAGAATAGCTGGTGTGTGTAGATTGGACTAGAATCTATGAAAGCAACTAACCTTCACATGTTAATCATATTTACCACATTTTATTTAGTAGTTTGGTCAATAAGACTTTCAACATTTTTAGTGGAAGGATTAGGCTTGTCATTGATATCTTGATGATTAGGAACATGACATTTATATATGGTAAGATAACCATTAATTGGGTGGAAAGATTGATTTTGTTTTGTGTTTCATCAACTTTAAATTCTATGTCATATGATTGTTATTGCTTACCAATTAGTGAATCATGGTTAACGTTTGGGCTAAGGATAAAATCCTAGTTAGATTACATAATTGTCTACAAGTCTCATGAGAGTGGTCCTAACTTACATGAAACCATTTTTTTGGGGATCATACCATGATTTCATAGGATGAGTGGGGTCAAGATCTCGTGGTATAGACCTTGGTAGATGATTTTGAATCTCATCTAAGGATAAAAGTTTGTGAACATGTATGTTTATTATTTGAGAAAAAATTGGGTTAGGCATGTTGTTTAGAGGGGGACATGTTCCACAATGTTGTTAAGAATGATGGCTTGGATATTGTGAATGGTATCATAAGTATCGATGACACCATCATTGATAGCAGGATTATTTTTATTTTTAATGAGCATGTGAGTTCTCATGGGAGGTTTAAGATGGTTCAAATTAGCATATGAGAAAATATTGGCACTTAGCTTGGTCGAGGGCATCTTCCAAAGTTCTTAAAGAGAGAGTCCTAACCTGATATTACAACTTGGGGTAAAGAGAATTAGTGAATATATGAAATATATTATCATATAACATGTTATTCTCACACTTATTAGACAATGTATTCCATAATTTGATGAAATATTTTACTATTTTGGTTTCTAATTATTTGTAATTAATGAAGTGAGCCAAGGTATTATCAAGGAGATTACTAGTTTGAAACTATTATACCAAGGAGTTAACTAGATCTTCCAAGCATGTGCTAAAATGGGATTTGTGTTAATTTTACCAATCTAAAACATATTTGGAAAGTATTTTGTCTAATATCTTGGTAGCAACAAAGGTATTAAGTTTGACCCAATCTTTATATAGATTACCAAATGTTTTTAAATTTAATATGGGATTATTTAACTTGTTATAATTAATGGTAGGTGTGATACATCTTATGTCAATATTAGAAATTCGAGGTATAATAGGTTCATTTTAGAGATTTTTGATCATTTTATTTATGAGGGGTAGTTAAGGAATGAGATTTCCATAGGAATCCTTAAGAGGCGGTGGGGGCATTCTAATTTTGTGCTCCCCATGGAACCTGTTGAGATTGATTTTGAAGGTGAATGAGATGATTTTGCATTTGCATCATTTGATTGGAATTATTAATTTGAAAAGCATTCATTTTATTGAGAGTTTAAAATAAGAGTTAATGGGTGGTATTTTGAATAGTTTGTTTAGTATGTGAAGCATTGTCATTGGTATTAGTAGCTTGGGTTGCATTATGAGTAGTGGCATGTGTGGCACTAGTAGCATGAGAGACATTGGTAGAAAAAGAAGCACTAGTAGCATGATTAGAATGTGTATAAAAATATTTACTAGTGGAAGGATTAGCATTAGAAGAAAAATAATCATTAGTAGCATGATTGGCATGGGTGGAAAATGATTCTCTAGTGTCTTTATTGAGGAGGAGGGGCCTTGTAAAAGGCCCACTAGAGGTTGAATTTGCCATGTTAGTAGAGATACTTGGCATGGAGGTTGAAAGGATTTTATAATAAGAGGTCATAGTGTGGGAAGGAGTCACATTGAGAATAAAAGAAGGCATTTCCCCCAAATCCATAATAAAATGTCTAGAGGAGGGTGAGAGACGTTCTTCTACTTGACCACATATCATTAGATTGTAAATAGTTGAAGGGTCCTTTCCCCTATGTTGAGGAAACGCATTAATGAATAAAAGAATTTTAAGTGTGTACTCTAATTCAAGATCATATTTTTAAGTAAAAAAGAGGACTAAAATTAGATGATGAATGAGGAAGAGTCTCATAATTGGTAATACGAGTGGAAATGTACACATTGATTTCATCTAAAGTGGAAGCTACAAGACGTTTTCAGGGAAACCTATTATGATTGGTAAAGCTCATCATGTTTGTTATATTCAACTCTATATTTTACTCAAATAAGAAGTTAATGATGATAAAAAGAGGCTAAAAGGATGATTTAAAGGCAAAATTATAAAAATGGATATAGAATCAAATCAGTTGACTATGTTTTGTAAACTAGGGAATAGGATAGAGAAAAAGAGAACATAGTAGTATGAGTCGAATGTGTACTACTAAAAAAGGAACATGCCAAGAAATAAGAATACATAGTTAGTGAAGAGACCATAAAATGGCTCATTATATCCATGAAATAACATCATTTTTCCTTACATAAAAAGTGGATCTAATTGTAGTTTATAAACTTATGATTTATTTAGAATGAAATAGAAAACTATATCTTGATTATTTATTTAGAAATCATTGTCTTCTTATTTGTTGATTATTATTATTAAATCTCTAAAAAAAACTATAAATGTGTATATATGCAGCCCATAATAAGCTATATTAGACATGATAATGAGGTACAAACTAAATATCATCTTTGAGATGAGCTACATGCACTCTAGACATAGATATGGCTAATCTAATCTAGCTACAGACTCACCCAGATTTACTATGGACTCACTTAGTTTATATCAATGGACTCAGCCAATAGCTCTACATCCATGTAGTTCATTGATTGAAGATAAATTTAAACCATAAAAAATCAAAGAAGCCATCATAATCATCTATAGTTTAAATAATGAAACTTGAAGAAAATCTACAGACTCTATAGCTTCTAAAATCTACAAACTCTATAGGTCTAAAATATACAAAATCTATAGGTTCTAAAATCTATAGACTCTGTAGGTTCTAAAATATATGAACTCTATAATCATGAAATATAAAAAATTTGTAGGTTCTGAAATATATGGATTCTATAGGTCTGAAATCTATAGACTCTATAGGTTCTGAAATATATAGATTCTATAGGTTTTAAAATCTATAGACTTTGCAGGGATATCTACAGATTGTGTAGGCATATCTACAGATTGTGAAATTCCATCTACAAACTAGTTCAAGATTATATCTAAATTTGGATTTGTATAATTTTATTCCATAAATAATTATCTTCATATTTCATGAAGATTGAGCTTATGTTGTATATAGATAATAATATCTCTTTCCATATTTTGTGGAAGATTGAGATAAGCTAGAATATCTAAGTTGTTATGTTTCTCTCCATATTTGGTGGAGAGCATCTAGGATTGTTATTCTTGAATAAAGAGTTGGTTGAAAGCATGATATTATAAATTCAGCCTCCCACACCATTATAATCAATCTTGGTTATCAATAATACATTATGAGGTTTATGATAGAAAATACAGTGTTTTGATTAAAATCCTCTTCTGAGGAATGAGCTAGCCACTCATTCCAAGGAAGATGGATAAATGTATTTTTATTTATTTCTTTATGTAATTATGTTTTAAATTTTATTATTTATTTTTCATGTAAACATTTTTTGTAACTTTTGTTGTGAACTCGCAGGTGTTTTTTATGTTTATCATTTATTTTCAATTTAGAAATTTACTTTCCTTCAAGTCTGACTTACTGTATACAAGTGTGATTTACTTTTCTACAATGTATGGTGTGATTTACTTTTTTTCAAGTGTGTTTTTCATTTTTGCAAGTGTGGAGTGTGGTAGAAGAGACTGGTTGCTAGACATCTCTTTTTCATATTGAATATAGCCTTGGACACCAGCCCTGGATTGCCATTATTAAATGATGAATTGATGACTCATCATTTTTAGCACCATTATTGGGAACACGATGTTATTAGGAGATTCTAAATTTGTTAAGAGAATTGTCTAGTGGTAGTAGATAAATAAGCTTTTAGTGAGAGGGAATGTCTCTTTACAAATTTTGTGATAGGAGATAGTTAATTGTTTATTTAAAACTTATTTTTCTACAAAGTAGATTAGAATTTATTTTTTTGCAACATATATTAGAGTTTAGTTTTCTGTAATTAGCTTTAGAAATTTTAATATCATGTAAAAAAAAGCCCACACCATACTAACATTGTTGTGTAGAAAATAATAAATTCTAACACAATATGAAAGGATTTAAATGTTGATGTAGGATGGAAGAAGAAAATGATGATCTAAAATAACATAAAAGATGGAGAAAATGGCTTGAATTTCTACAACTATTCACAAAGAGGTATCTAGAATTTATGCCTTGAATTTGTTAAAGGATTAATCTCCATGTATGTGGGTCAATGCATAAATTAAGCATTACATGAAAATAAATCTCCATACATGTGGGTCAATACATAAATCAATCATTGCATGCAAATAAATCTCCATGCATGTGGGTCAAAGCATAAATCAAGAATTGCATGCAAATAAATCTCCATGCATGTGGTTCAATGCATAAATCAAGCATTACATGGAAATAAATCTCCATGCATGTAAGCTAATGTATAAATCAAGCATTACATGTAAATTAATTATCATGCATGTGGGTCAACACACAAATCAAGCATTGCATGCAAATAAATCACCATGCATGAAGTTAGAATGGATTCCTTATGGGTTAACAGATTTGAGAAGAATAATAAAAGTGAATTATTTATATTTTATGCTACTAATTCCTTAGTATTTTACATCTAAATATTAATAATTCCAAATGAAGATAAACACAGAGAATTTGTGGCTACAAGAAGAAGATTGAAGGTTTTATTAGAAGCCCAAGAAAATAATGGTCAATGAATAGGAATGTACTACTAATATTGGATGGGTTAATGTTGATATGAATGGAAATGTTAATATCAATAATAAGGGTAAGGCTAAGATATTGACATTGGCATTATAACAAAGAACTTAATCTAGTCCTTGATTGTTAGGACTAAGAAAGACCTTGATCTAATATAGTAGTAGTAACAAGGATATCTTACAGTACAATATTATATATGAAGAATATTCAAGTATATTTTTATGTACTCTATTTTATTTTTAATTTGGTATTTTCATACCGTTTTTCCATCAGCTAATATGCATACACATCATAGGTCATTGTATATTCACTCCATTCATGCATTATCATCTAAGGTATAATATATTTTTATAAAATTAATAACTAGTTTCAGCTAAAGATTTTTGAAGATCTATCATTATCCCTATGCATATCACAGTTAAACTTTCCTACTCAGCCTGTAAATAAAAAAATTTGATGACATTTATCTTCATTCGATTCCATCCATTAATCCATCAATCATAATAATATAATTTATCTGAGGGAGTTCTTGTTTTCATAATAAAAATCCATTAAAATTTTTGAACTACCAATCATTCTTAAATAGGCTAAAATACATTCATGCATGTGTTTTTAAATTTTCCTTCCAATCTTCATGTTATTGACATTTATAATTATTTGATGTGGCTGATATTATGTTGGTCTAGAAAGCTTTTTTAGTTTTGAGTTCTTGTAGGATAATTTCATTAAGATAGATCAATAAGAAGTTTTCAAAGCAGAATAGAGGAACACAAATTTTCTTCATTACAAGGGTGAATTCTCTCATAGGGTTGCTCCTCAATGAAAGAGAATAAAACGAGACAAATTAATAGGCAAAATTTTAAACAAAAAAGAATCACCTATAGGCCTACACCTTTATGTATATGGACTCAAAGTTTGGATATTATGGAGTCATTTAATAAGATCAAAATATCTCAATTTGTATCCATAACTTCATTAAGTACTTGACACTTTATCATAAAAGAATAGTAGAATCAACAAGAATCTTCCACCAATGATTGGTCATCACTACATAGACCAATGATGAAGAATATCAAACATGTAGGGAATTTACTGATACATTTGAAAATAGTATGGGGATGTATATAATTTATTGCTAATAGTTTCTCTATCATCTTTTCTACATATTAAAAAAAACCAACAATGAAAACCCTCAGGCATTGTTGGCAGTCTTGGTTTGAAACCAACTTGTTGGCAGGCCAAGTACTGTAAAAATGAGCCTTGATTAGAAAACCAATTTTAATGGCTAGTCAAGGAAAAAAAATAACAATCAATAACCTTGAGCATTGTTGGTAGTCTTGGCTTGAAAACTAGCTTTCTATATAGCTAAGTATTGGAAAAATGAGCCTTGATTAGAAAACTAATTTTACTAGCTAGTCAAGGATAAAAACAAATGGAAAAAGTTGAAAGCTAGAAAATGACTACTTTTTCCACCTACAATAAATACTTGGTTGCTTCTTTTTTATGCTCTCATTTTCATCATTGCTTGGAATTTCATTATTCAAACATCTTTTCCAATATGCTCTATGGGGTTGACATCAAGAAATACAAGGCAAACTAAAGTTGTGCCAAGGTATCTAGTTTATTTTATTTCACTTTTAAATTTACTTGTAAGTTTTGTTATTACATAAAGATCCATTTTTTTGGGGAAGGAAAAATAATCAAATATCCCCATACTTTATACATATTTACAATGACATGCATGGGATTAGGTGTGGGAGAGGAGAAAGAGAAAAGTCTCAATAATAAATCAAGAATATGGCTTAGTAAAAACAAATTTAAATTTAATAGAGGAATATAGTTTCACCACTATTTTTTAAGAATATCAAGTAACAAAATTTACTTCATATCAAAGTTGCTATGTAGTCAAAATAAATCAATGTAAGCACAACAAGAAATTCTCAACACAAGAACCTAGTCTCATCTCTTCATGATGAGTGTCATTTAAATCTTCATTCAATCAATATTTAAATTGATGTCTATCAAAGCAGGGCTAATGTCTAAAGTTGTCTGCATCAAGGCTTATAATGGTAGATATAGACTAGTCTTTGGGGGGTATCTGGTGATTATATTTTAACTCTTGCTAATAAAAGAATGTTTTTTTTTAACTATTTGATTCAAACTTCCTTGGAAATGTAAATCTAAATCTAATTCACACTTGTTTGGAAATGTACACACTCAGCTAAAAAGATAATTCTAAACTAACTCACTCCTATGCAATAAATCAAAAGAAATACTAAGACTAAGTCACACTTGTCCTGAAAGAAAATAGGTATTGGAATGTGAATCTTGAATTGGGATTACTAATGCATGAAAGTATTTAGGATATTTTGATTATCTATTAATGAAAAATTAATTCAACATAAATATAAATACCATATAAAATTCTTGGTTCTAAGGAGAGTGGGCCCTTGCTCTTCCTAGATTCAAGAATGAAGTCTACTCAATACTAAAAGCTGGAATAATATTACATTAAATTATGAAAGCTAGAATGTTTAAAATATGTCTAAAACTCAAAATGTGTCTATATTAAATAATAAATAATCTTCTTTCTAGGACAAAAGACTTACAAATTTATGCTAATACATTAGACTAAAAATAGAATGTAGAAAATTAGAACTACCTAGTTAATCTGTCTATCCCCAAAATTAGAGATTTAGATTGAGTACGATTTTAGAAAATAAAACTATATTTAAGAGATAGTTTTTCTATCACTAAAATAGTTTTGAGGTCTAAATATGTACAAAGTATATCAAAATTTAATCCTTCAAAATAGAAGTTGAAGATTTCTTTGATGTGACTCCAATTGGAATAAACATCCTTTTTTGGACTGCCTATAAACTCCCCTACTTCTTAGACTTTGGACCTACAGAGTTCATAGATATAGACCTATAGAGTCCATAGATATGGAGCTAAAAATTTTGTAGTTGGCTTAATATTATCTGAGGCTGAAAGTGTATAGAGTTTGTAGATTCTAAATTAGGAGAGCCCATAGATTCTACATAGTTTATAGATGAGGACTGAGTAAGTCCATAGCTTTGGAGAACTGGAATCAAAACTAGAATTTATTTGAAATTATTCTTCTACCATCTTTCTTATGCATTTTTTGAAACCAAAACACTAAAACATGCTACTTGTTAGGCATAAATGGCAAAGTAGTAACTCAATCTTTAGTTTGATATAAATGAGATAAAGTATCTATTTTCCATGCTTCAGTCAACTAAGAGTCTATGATTTACATAATATTATATCCTTGAAGAGATTAAATGAAGAAAACATTATACCAATAATGGGCCATAGTTTGAGCTCATCATCTCCCCTAGGCTTTCCCTTTTGCAAGTCCCTTTTGTAAAATTTCAATTGCTTCCATAAGCTTTGTTTCTATCTTCTAAACCTTTGTTGAGATCATAATCATCAAATTCATATTTTATATAATAATTTGTACTAATTGTGAATCCATTTTGGTTTAGAGTTATATTTTTCTAGACATCAAATTGTGCTTCAGACTCAGGTGCCTAGTTCTACCATCTTGGAAATGGTATGACTAACAAAGGGGGTTTATATCTCATTCCAATCCACATATTATCTCCATTATAATTTAGTACTACCATAATTTCCTCAAGAACTACTTCATCTCTTCTCTTACTCCATCTTAAATTGTTAAGAGATATAACTTCACATCTCTTGAGAGAGATTGGTAATAGATCCCATTTTTTAACACTGGCTGAAACAATTGAATCAAAACTCTGTCTTGTGAAAAGGTCAAATGAGATAGTGTAGTTATAAAAAGCTTCCAAATAATGATTTTTGACATCAAATTCTTGTAGGCAATCTTGAAGTTTTGTTCTACCAGTTTGGGAATGGAAACGTTTGGTCTTATGCATAACCCTGTAGTTCTAGCATGTGTTGTATAATCTTCAAATTTTATTTTTTAGGATAACTAATTTTTTAAAGTAGAATAGAGTGATCTTAATTTAAATTCTCCCACATGTAGACTGATCAAAAATTTGTTTTGAAAATGATATCCTATTATCAAGTCATGAAAATAAATTTCACAAAAGAGATCTTGATTGTCAGGCTCAAAATTACAAAAGTTTTCCAAAAATGTAGAAGGATCCAAAATTTTGTAAGGAAGTTAGTAAGATATTTTAAGGAGATGCCAACTATATAATTATTCAAAGAGAAACAAGATATATGTAGAAGGACTTCTACAAGCCAAAATAGCTTCTCCTAACTTACAAGCATTGTGCAAATCCTCTTCTAAAGTTTGGGCTTTAGACTATAACACTTGTATTTCATTTTACAACTTCTCATTTGCAACAACTATGGCCTTTTTCTTCTATTTGACTATATGATATTCCTCTTTATCCTGACATAACATATCTAATGGAGGAATATATGGATAAATGGTTTGACATATTTGCTCAACAAATGTTTTAGAAGTGGAAGTAGGTTGACTATCCTTTTTAGGAGTACTAGTAGGAACTGTCTTAGGAAAGTTTAATAGCTGTTACAACATTCTATTTTCATTTTTAAGATTCTCTATAGATATCCATTTATCAATCTCTTCTTCTTCCTTTTATTTTATTGTTTCTTTTAATTTATTGACTTTTAAGGCATGATTCAAAGATGTTAGTTCTAGTTTTTGCACTAATTAATCCTTATTATGAAGTTTGTTGATTAGATCAACAATGTTTGCTGCCTATTGTTAGATCATTGCTTGAGCCTTGGAAAGTTCTAATGTCAGTTGTATAATAGGGTCCTTTGGATTGGATGGTTTTCCTTTATCCTTTGGAACTTTAATTTGAGCATTTTGTTCTTTTGTAGTGTTATCTTGCTTAGTCCTTGGTTCCATTGTGTTGGCTAGAGGGATTTTTGAGTCATCAAGTGGCTGAATAGTAGGGCTTTCAACATGTTTCCCCATAGGGGTTACTTCATAAGTCTCTTGTTATTCAATGTTTGGCTAATCTAAAGGTTGAGATAGTTGTTTAAGACTATCTAAATTATCCACTACTTCTTGTTCATCCATATCCAAAATTAGTTTTCTTTTTCCTTTCTTAATTCTCTGAGCTACACTTGATTGTTCATCTACTATAGTAGTCAAACCTCTGGCCTTCTCAAGCCCTATTAAAGTAGAAGCTCTTATTTTTAATTTATTCCTTCCTAGGAAAGGGACTGATTGCTCAACAAGTGCTTGAAGTTCTTGTGGGGCCTCTAGAAAAATGGAGGTTTGAATAGTTTGAGATCTAGTAACTCTTCTTGAAGGAGGGGTTCTCTTGGAAATTATAGCCTATTTTTATTTTTGCTTTTAACTTAATTTCTTAGTTGGTGTAGTAGCTATAATTGATCATCTTTATGACTATAATGAACCTAATGTTCTAGCTTCTTCTTATTCAGGTAGGGATGGAATTCATCGAGTGACCCTATTTTCCTAGGCTTCCCAAACTTATTTCCCATGTTGTAGGAAATGATGTTGAATAACAAGGTGAATGAGGCCATGATGCCCGAGAGAAGTATTATGAGTTGTGGTCATAACATGAAGATCACCATATAAGTAATACGGGATATTAGTTTTTCACTAGGGGTTTTGTCTTCCATGTTTTAGATAAATCAAAAATTTCATGGCTTCTCTTCCTAAAAGACTACATTGCCCCTCACAGGTGATGTACTTGATTACCCAAAATGTGATAGACTGTCATGGATCTAGAAGTGAATCTCTATATATCCCTTTAGCTTTCACTTTTGAATTAATAAAGCATTCAATTTTAGTTCATTCATTGCGATTGAATTGAGTAATAAGGTCATTAAAGGGACTTCTACCTATTACTTTCATTCCTTCATCTAGAATTTTTGTAATTTCACCAATAACCTAACTAGACATTAGAATGACTATTCCTTCAATAATATAAAAATTAGGGGGTAAGATTTTTCAAAAATTATCTTACCAGTGTCGCATGGAAGCCAGCCATTTGCTTTTAACACTACCATAGAAGCCCTACCACTGATAAATTTTGTGACCTTTAGTTTTGACCTTGTCTTCTACCCCATTCCTTCCAAATTACCATTGATTGTAGTAAGATGTACCAAATTAAAACTAGGGTTTTTAATAATTCTTATTTAAAATTCATAAAGGAAGATTTTTGATGCACTTTTTAGGGATTGGTAATTTTGTGGGTAGGTTTTGCATATGAAGTTAACTTCACATGAGTTGATGGTAGGGTAATAATTACTTTACATGAATTTTGGATTCATTCAATATATATGGGCTAAGACTACTAACTGTTGAGGTGACCCAATCATTGTCATAATAATTTGAATGATGGTGTGACATAGTAGTAATTTTATTGCTCACATGGAGGGGACAATTATAGGCTTTTGACAAATTGGAGCAATAATGATTAGAAACCCTATTATTTTGAGGCTTTTGTTTTTTATGGAATGATGTCATAGTTTCCCATCACAATGATAATGATGTAATTGATTACATTGGATATATTTATTCATTATCACATGTGTTCCCTCATCCCTTTCTTTTTGCATGCTATGATTATTCCTCTTTTTTAGGGGATAGATGATTATCTAGTTGTATGTTTCTATCTTCGTAAGATTAATCCTTATTTAAATAAAAAACCTCTAGTTTAATAAAAATGAAAAAATAAAACTTATCTCACACTTATTCTTACCTAAGATCTTGTTCTTTCCCTGCCATTTATCCTGTGCAAGTAAATTGGCATGAATTAGTTAGCATATTTCAAAAGAACAATTTGAAGTTTATTTCATGAGAAAATGATCAATTTTTTAAAAAAAAATCAAAGCATTTTTGAGAAAAATGGACCTCATGGTTGTATTTAGAAGATGTCAAAACCTACAAATCCATATAAAATTTGTCCAATATGGACATAGTCAACCCAAAAGACAATTTTTTTTTGCTCCCAAGTATAGTCATATGGACCATACAGACTATGCAGACATTTTTTTTTTGGGCAGGCCTCAAGGATTAGTAGGAAAATTTGAAAGGGCAACTTCAGAAGCCTGTTATTTGAACACCAAAAGGTATTTTTGAGAAATTTTTTTTAAATAGCTTAAAATTTCATGCTCTTCATTGTTGTACTTTTAATTTTTTCCATATTTTTTAGAATTCAAATTTTTATATGCCTGTATTTATTTTTGTAACTTCAAAGGCTCATAAATTTCACATATGACCTCGAATTGAGGTCCTATATTTTTTAAAGTTAATTTTTTTTAGCACAACCCATTGGTGCAAAAAAAATTGTAATAAGTGCATATTTTTTTTACTTTTAGACTAGAGGGTCTAAATGAGCTTTTTTTAAACTAAAAAAATTATAATCTAGCCTTGTCATTGTACTCAATTATAAAGTTCCAAAAATAATTATTTGGTGGAATAAAACTAGGTAATTCAAAAGGGTTTTGTGGTGTATTCATATTTTGATTTCTACTTTGTGAAAGTTTATTTTTAATTATGTCATAGAGAATCCTAAGTTCCCACTATTAACAGAATACAACAATAATACATTAAAACATAATACTTGGAATGTATTAATGATGCTAGGATATATGCCTTACATAATAGCTCTTCTTACTACACCTACTAATGCAAAAGAGTTACAACACTTTCTCTTTGAAACTACTAAAGTAATTAGATGCATTTAGTCTTACATGTCTTTAGATTTGAATTTACATCTTTAAAAATGTACAATTGCAAAAGAGGCTTGGGATAAATTAGTATCATTATTTGGAAAAATAGATGAGGTTCATGATTACCAAATTGACAATGAACTCATTAATTTGGATCTTAAAAATTATGCTACAATACAAGACTACATCACTAAAATCATAGATCTTAGAGCATAACTTTCTAAATATAAAATTAATAAAAAAGATATCCAATTGATTTTAAGTGCCTGACATAAATTAGGTCCTAAATATTCATCTTTTGTCTCTAACTTTCAGACTCATTGGCTCACATTGGGGACATATTATCAAATGCCCACTTTTGAGGTATTCTCTAAGATTCTAATGGTTGAAGAAACAAATTTAATAGATATGGGTATAATCAAGTCATCCAAATCTCAAGATCTAGTTTCAAGTCAACCTTAACATAAACAAGTTTTAACATCAGTATCAAATACATGTTCAAGTAAAAAGAAGCAGAATTATCATAATAAGTCACAAAAAGATAAAAATAAAGGAAAACAATATTCCTCATAAGGAGATTATAAAATCTACTAATAAGAAATGGGATTCACAAAAAATGACTAGCACTTCTTGCCCTTATTGCAAAAAGGGGTTTCATAGTGAACAAGATTGTTGTAAGAAAGAGATTGATGAACTTAAGGGTCTTCTAAAAAAGAATAACATCAATCAATCCTTTTCAAAAGATTCTTCCACTCTTTCAAATTCCAAGAAAGGGAAAGCTATGGCACTAGTTGCACTAGCAAATTTTCTCAAGTCATGGGTCATTTACTTAGGTGCTTTGCACTATATGGGTTCTGATAAAAAATAATTTTCTATATTAGAACCAAGTACCTTGTCTCATATTCTCATAGGTGATGATTCTATGGTAAATGTTATAGGAAAAGGTACAATTGATATTGATAGTGGTGTATTTGAGGATGTCTTATATGTGCTAGAGTTATCAACTAACCTTCTTTCTATCTACCAAATCACTCACTTTGATACTAGTAGGAAAGTTGAGTTCACATCCAATTCTGTATCAATCAAAAAATTGGAGGATAATGCCTTACTTATAGTGGGAAAAGTCAACAATAATACTTGAATTTATTCATTCTTCCACTTTTTGCCTTAGTATTCCTCTATATCTTTACTCTCACACATTGATTTAGTGAGCAAGTTATGGCATGAGTGGTTTGGTCATTTGAACTACCACTATTTACATCATCTTAGTCAGTAGGAGATGGTTATAGGACTTACACAGAGTCATTTTTTAGGGGGTGTATGTCATGGTTGTACCTTAGGCAAACATCTAGAGGATAAGTTTGACAAAGGGAAGGCTTGGAGGGCTACACAAGTCCTTGAACTTGTTTATAGTGATTTAGTGGGTCCATTACCTATTTTGTGGAACAAAATTATGTAAGTTGGGTTGTGCATAATCAGTACACAGAAATAGTGGATAAGCCACTTCCTAAATACTGATCGAATATCCATTTCCAATTATAACACCACCATTTTTCACAAAATATATTAAGTACCAATTTTTATCTTATAATTTTTAATATCTTTTTTTAGTCCTCAAGGGATACTACACATTTCAATTAGATTTAAATAGTAAATAATTATTTCATTCATTTCCAACCAAAAAAAGGATTTGATTAATTTGATTAATTTTCCAGAACATTCCATTGTGAATGTGTTCTTTTGTTAATTTCTAATAAAATAAAGTGTAGATTTGTTCAACGTTGATTAGCTAAAAGTTGTTACCTTTGATTCTAACTTTACATCAAATGATGTAGAGTTGTAGTAACCATTAATGTAATTTCACAATGAAAATACATAGACATACCAATATTTTGCACTAGTTTCGTTTACATATATTGTAGTATTATTAATACCATTAATAAATACATAATAACGTATCATTTTTGATGTAAGAAAAATTTGTGAGTGAAGGGACACGATTCATAGTAAATAAGGGGCCACTACATTATCTATAATGGAATGAGGCATTAATTGTTTCAAGTTGAAATAATTTCATGTAAGTATGCTTATTATTAAAGTTAGACTAAAGGTTCTAAATCTATCCTTAAAAATTAGATAATAAAAAATAAACTAGATCTCCTAGATTTAAAGAAGATTTTCTATCTTTTAACACGTACTTATTTAGCTTTAAAGAGGCAAATGAGACTTGAATTACACTTTTAATTCCCTTTGAATTATATCTTGCATAAAAGTAGACATTTTAGAAGATAATAAAGTGTGACTTAAATATTTAGCCGCTTGTGATATATATTCATTATTAGGCTTCTAAAGTGAAGTCCAATTTTATAAGCCAGTTCTTTTTGTAGATAAATAAATTTGGTCATCGACACTTGATAATGTTAATTCTTAGCACATTATAAACCACAAGCCTTATGCTCAAATATATGACTCTTATCCACCATTCATTTAAGACATTCATCTATATGTAGGCTCGACCTTTTATATACATCACTACTATACAAAACTTACAATGTAAATTTCTCAAAATGTCTAAAATAACCTTAAGATTATCCTGAACAGAGGATAATTATCTCTAATATTCTTGGATAGGTCTTCCCTAAGTAAACATGGGCACAATTTTATCTTGTCCATTTAGGTTAGTTGCATCCCTTTCCAAATAATGACTAATTTCCAAATTTGAAGTTATACTTTTTGTGTCTTCCCACATGTTTCATAAGATTGACTAAAGGAAAATTGTAGAATATTTTCATATAAATACATTTCAAGAGTCATTCATTATCCCCAATTCCTATTCACTTAGTACATGGATTTACACTTATGCACATAGAGAAAAAGCCATATTCTACTCAAATTTTACATTATTCATAAGGAATAAGCATAAGCCATGTTAAGATCCCTCTAAAGTAGATCAAGAAATATAATTGTCAAATATCTAAGACATATTATAGCTACATAAACATAGTCAAAGACAATTTTACATTCACTCTAGGTGGGAGAGCTACATGGGATTGATTTCCCTCTATAGACAGTATTTTTAAATTGTATAATAACTTAGTTTTATGTACTTAACAAATACATATCATGGATGTACCTTTATCATCTAGACCTTTCTCACTGATAATAAGCTCACATAAACTATATATCTATGCCTAATTTCTTATCTCTTAGTTTGACCTATATTATTCTAATGACTCAGGACTTTTATATTTCTTATAATGTTATAAACTTGTTTATCTTCCATCTCTCTAAGTTTTAGACTTGGACCTATTATTCAACTAGTCAGACACTTGCATCACAGTTAGATGCTTGTATATTCAAACCAAGGTAGATGGTGTATGTATTCTAGGGAAAAATCAATCATGATAATAACATTTATAATTTAAAATGTTATAGCTTGGACCTAGTTAGAGGGATGGTAGCTAACACCCTCATTTAATGGTAAGGTAGATAGTGTATGTATGCATATTCAAAACAAGGTACTTAAGGTTTGTGCTGGTGAGGCCCTAAAAGATCAAATTATTTTTATTATAAATTTAATAGAAAAGCTAAAAAAATTTAATTGATACTTCACTTCAAAGATCACATTATTGAAAAATTACATTACAAATGCCAAAAATCCAAAACATGCTAGTATTAATCATATGTTTGCATTTTCATCTAAAAATGTTGTACCCAGCAAAGTTTCATAACCAAATAAAAATATAAAATAAAATATATAGAGAAATTAATTAAAAAAGTGACTAAAAATCTATTAAGTGTCCAAGTGAAATCTTAAGAGAAATGTTTCAAAACAAAGTGATCAAATTACCTCCTCCACATCCTATAAGGAGATCCAAATACTATTGTGTATATTATAAAATGCATGTGCATCATGTAGAATGTTATTTTGCATTAAAGAATATAAAAAAAAGTCACAAAGATAGTGGTGAATCATATCAATGATACATCAACTAAGAAAACTACTCACAATATGAGTACCTCTCCCAAACCACAAGTACCAAAATAACAAATGTGGGTACCAAAGAAAAATTCAGAGAGAAAACAATTGCCAATATCAAACATGGAGCATGAAATGTTACAAAAATAAGAATCATATCAATAAAAGGATCTAAATCTACCTCTCTATAATGATGCTCAACTTTTCAAACCATATGGTTTTGGGAAGCAATATCTAAAACACTTTGGTTACCATGGTTAAGGATTGGAAAAACATTCATAAGGCATAACTCATCTTATCTCCATATCTAATAATAATAAGCACCAAGGCTTTGAATATATTGGTAATACTCATGTAAATCATTCAAAGAGGCATATATATTTTGTTAATGCAAAAGAATAAGAGCCTTCTATTGGTGAATTTATTTGATTTATTGCATTTATTTATATTTATTATTTATTATTTTGGTGCACTAATTACTTATTATACTTAGTTTATTATGTTTATTAATAATTTACATCAGATAGGATAAGCTTGATTATCTATCAGTTAACTTAGACACTTATCTTGTTACAATGAAGTTCCACTCCACTATTCAAAGTAAGATAGGATAAGATTGTTTAACTAATAGTTAATTTGTGTTGATCATTTACACAAGTTGGACACCTATCTTGTTAGTGTGGATTTGCACTCCAATATTCATGTAGATAGATATCAGTTGAACTACACATATTATGTGAGTTCCCTGATCTTTATCATGCACACGTTTCTCTATATAAGAAATGGCTATTTATGTATTCTATATCAGATTAATATTAAATTATTAGAGTAATTCATCATATTTGAGTTATTTATTTATTTATATTGTTATCTCAGATATATAGTTATTATTTATTGCTATTACTATTTTATCTTTTATGTATGCTTTCTATTAGATTCATTAGATCTTATAGTTAATTCTAACATGGAACTAGAGTTATCTTGAATCTATAGATTGTTAAATATTCAAGAGAAAAATATCTAGATATAGGATCAATTTTTTTAATTTTGTATACAGATAAAAATTAAAGATTTATGGATAATTTTTGATCTAATCATTAAGTTTAGAGTTCTCTAGATAGTCAAAATTATCTACAATTTTGTCTAAATTAGGCACAAGAGGTGAAATTGGCAAGGGTTTGATCTAGAAGCACCATGCCCAAATCTGGTGGGTCCTTAAAAATTGAAGCATTTTTGAGAAAAATGGACCTCATAGTTGCATCCAAAAGATGTCAAAACCTAAAAATACATATAAAATTTGTTCAATTTGGACATAGTCACCCCATAAGACATTGTTTTGCTCCCAAGTACGGCCATACAGACCATACAAACTATGCAGACAATTTTTTTTTTGGCAGGCCTCATGGATCAATAGGGAAATTTTAAAGGGCAACTTAGAAAGCCCACTATTTGAACACTGGGAGGTATTGTTAAGCTATTTTTTTTGAAATATCTTAAAATTTCATGCTCTTCACTATTGTATTTTTAGATTTTTCTAGAATTCAGAATTTTATAGAGCAGCACTTGCCCATCCATATTTTTGTAACTTCAGAGGTTCATAACTTTCACATATGACCTCGAATTGAGGTCTCACTTTTTTGAAAGTTAATATTTTTTTAGCACAACACATTAGTGCAAAAACATTTGTAATAAAGTGCATATTTTTTGTACTTTTAGACTAGAGGGTCTAAATGAGTTTTTTGTAAACTAGAAAAATTATAATCCAGCCTTGTCATTGCACCCAATTATAAAGTGCCAAAAATAATTGTTCAGTGGAATAAAACTAGATAAATTAGGAGGGTTTTATGGTGTGTTCTGTACTTTGATTTCTAATTTATGATAGTTTATTTCTAGTTACATCATAGAGAATCCTAAGTTTCTACTATTAATAGAATATAATTATAATACATGGAAAAAAAATGCTTGAAATTCATTAATGATCATAGGATATATGCCTTACATAAAAACTCTTTTTACTCCACCTACTAATGCAAAAGAGTTACAACACTTTCTCTTTGAAACTACTAAAGTAATTAGATACATTCAATCTTACATGTTTTTAGATTTGAATTTCCATCTTGACAAATGTACATCTCCAAAAGAGCCTTGGGATGAATTAGCATCATTATTTGGCAAAGTAGATGAGGTTCGTGGTTACCAAATTGACAATGAACTCATTAATTTGGATCTTAAAAAGTATGCCACAATACAAGACTACATCACTAAAGTCATATATCTTAGAGAATAAATTTTTGAATGTAAAATTGATAAAAATGATATTCAATTGATTTTCAGTGCCTTACATAAATTAGGTCCTGAATATTCATGTTTTGTCTCTAGCTTTCAAACTCATCAGCTCACATTGGGCACATCTTATAAAATTCCCACTTTTGAGGTATCCTTTGAGTTCTAATGGTTGAAGAAGAAAATTTAATAGCTATGGGTCTAAACAAGTCATCCAAATCTCAAGCTCTAGTTGAAATTCAACCTTAGCATAAGCAAGTTTCAATATTAGTATCAAATATAGGATCAAGTAAAAAGAAGCAAAATAATTAGAATAAGTCACAGAAAGATAAAAATAAAGGGCAACAATCTTCCTTAGAAGGAGATTATAAATCCACTAATAAGAAAGGGGATTCACAAAAATGACTAGCACTCCTTGCCCTTACTGTAAAAAGGAGTTTCATAGTGAACAAGATTGTTGGAAGAAACAGATTGACAAACTTAAGGGTCTTCTAAAAAAGAATAACATCAATCAATCATTTTCAAAGTATTCTTCTACTCCTTCAAATTCCAAGAAAGGGAAAGATATGACACTAGTTACATTGGAAAAATCTCCCAAGTCATGGGTCATTGACTCAGGTGCTTCACACTATATGGGTTCTGATCAAGAACAAGTTTCTAGATTAGAACCAAGTACCTTATCTCATATTCTCATAGGTGATGATTCTAAGGTAGATGTTATAGGAAAATGTATAGTTGATTTTGATAGTGGTGTATTTGAGGATGTCCTTTGTGTGCTAGAGTTATCAAATAACCTTCTTTCTATCTAGCAAATCACTCACTTTGATATTGGTAGGAAAGTTGAGTTCACATCTGATTTTGTATCAATCAAAAAATTAGAGGATAATGCCTTAGTTGTAGTGGAAAAAGTCAACAATAATACTTGAATTTATTCATTCTCCCACTTTGTGCCTTAGTCTTCCTCTATAGATTTGCTCTCACACATTGATTCAGTGAGCAAGTTATGGCATGAGTAGTTTGATCATCTGAAATACAATTATTTACATTAGCTTAGTCAGCAGGAGATGGTTATAAGACTTCCATAGATTTAGTTTTTAGGGGGTGTATGTCACGGTTGTGCCTTAAGAAAACATATAGAGGATAAGTTTGATAAAGGGAAGGCTTGGAGAGCTACACAAGTCCTCAAACTTGTTCATAGTGATTTAGTGGGTCCATTACCTACTTTATCTTTTAGTAAAACTTGCTATGTTCTCACATTTATTGATGACTATTCCAAATATACTTGAGTTTATTTTTTGAAACTCAAGAATGAAGTATTTTATATATTTTTAGAGTTTAAAGCTATAGCATAGAAATAATATAGAAAGTATGTCAAGATTCTCCACACAGATAATGGGAAGGAATATGTGAACAAGAAGTTTGAACAATTTTGTGGTCTTGAAAGAATTTAGATAGCATAGTCTTCTTATATAATTACACTTTCACAACCCAAGTATGCCATGGACTTGTTATCTAAATTTCACATGGCTAATTGTAGGCCTACACTGACTCCTTTCTTATCTGGAGTTAGACTTGAGGTTCATTATTCCACTCCCTTGGTTGATGCCACATTGTATCACAATTTTATAGGTAGCCTCATCTATCTGACTCATACACAACCCAACATTACATATGCAGTTGGCATGGTTTCACGCTTTATGAAAATACCACATGAGATTCATTAGAAATCCACCAAGTGTATTTTGACCTATTACACACAAGATTCACTATATATCAGGTATAGGTTTAGACTTGGTGGATACATAGATTCTAATTGGGTTGGTAATTATGATGATCATAAGTCTACTTCTGGTTATAAATTTTACTTTAGATCTGGCCCCATTTATTGGCAGATTAAGAAACAAAATGCTATTTATCTTTCATTTATAGAGGATGAGTATCATGGTGTTGTTAATGACACTATTGAGGCTATTTAGCTTCAAAATATTCTCACTGAGCTTGGTGTTCCATTTCAAAAGCCATCAGTCATCTACTACAACAACTAGAGCACTATCTAGATTTCTAAGAATTTGGTTCATCATCAAAGAACCAAACACATAGATCCATATGCATTTTATCATGGAGCTAATTTAGGTAGAGATCATTTATCTTTAATATTATCCTACGGAGGAGTAGATTGTAGATATTTTCACCAAACCTTTCACTGAGAGCAAATATCTTCACTTTCAATCTCTTTTGGGGTTACAAGACATCAATTCTTTAAGGAACATCAGTTCTTCAAGGGGGGTCTCCTAGACCTTTATTTTGAGGAGTTTTTTTCCTTTGGGTTTTCTCCTTTCCTCATCATTTTGTATAAAGTACCTAATATGGCTACACATTGTCATGATTCTTATCTACATAGCCTTACCTAAGCTTCACTTATGGGCAGTGTTGGTGCATTGATTTGATTTATTTGATTTATTATTTATTATTTTGGTTCACTAATTACTTATTGTAATTAGTTTATTATATTTATTAATAATTTTCACTAGATAGGATAAGCTTTCTTAGCTATTAGTTAACTTAGACACTTATCTTGTTACAATGGAGTTCCACTTCACTATTTAGAGTAAGATAATATTAAATTATTTAACTAGTAGTCAACTTATGTTGATCATTTACATAAGTTAGACACCTATCCTTTTAGTATGGAGTTGCACTCCACTATTCATGGATAGATATTAGTTGAATTACACATGTGTGAGTTCCCTGATCTTTATCATGCACGCCTTGCTCTATATAAGCAATATATATTTATATATTATATATGAGATTAATATTGAATTATCAAATTAATTTGTCATGTTTGAGTTATTTATTCATTTTTATTATTATCTCATATATATAGTTATTATTTATTACTATTACTATTTTATCTCTTATTTATGCTTTCTATTAGATTCATTAGATCCTATAGTTAATTATAACACCTTAAAATGAAATAAAATCTAAGAAAAGGGAACAAATAGAACAAGATATATTACTTAAATACCAATAAAAACAAAACATGATACAAAATTAACAAGTATAGACAGAGTAAAAAGTGCCTAAAAGGGTACTATTAGACATGTGGCTTGATATGAAACAATTAACACTCTTTCCTCAAAACATCAAATAATTGAGCCTTGCATAAATGGAAAACAAGGTCAAAATATTATAGTTGACCCAACTTGTGAATTCAATACATGTACATATAACTTATTTACATCTCTAGGATATGGTATGAACATGTGAATGAAGTTATGACATATGGTTTTTGTGTTGGATCTATTCAGTGTAATATCACACATGGATTAGAATCATGCTATACTATGTCACATTTTAGTCCATTTTTTCCCAAATTTAATACAAAATATGGGAAAGCATAGTTATTATCAATGAAGAAAAACCTCTATGAAGCAAAGATACCAAATACAAACTTACTAAAAGACCATGATATAATTTTTAATTTTGATATTAACATATATGACACATATCCTTTAGGATAGGTTATAAATTTACTATTCCTCAAAGATTCTAATCCATTAGATGAGATAATAAGATAGTTATTTCTTTGGCATATTCCAAAAATACAAAAACAAAACTTTAAAAATCCAAAAATATGTTAAGCATTTGCATATCCTATTAGCTCCTTGGCATATATGTTATTGCTTTCATGTTCAATTATGACACATCAATATTTCCTATATACAAGTGTTTCACACATATTTTTAATGTGATTCTAACATACACAGATACATGATATATACACTTTTGTATGTTTGGGATTTCCCTCTATTCATATTACTAGGATATTAGGGGCATCTATCTCTATGATCATGATACGTCCAGGTTATATCATTCTATGATCACTTTACATTATCATGTTTGATCTCATATACATTTTTACATGTGCCTTTATCCATGCTTATATCTTTTGTGGTTTATTTGATATGATATGTACTTAATGTGTTTTTTTAACATATGATTCATGGGATAGTATGCTAATCTTATGATGGTTGAATATGCTTTCATATATGGACTTTCTTGTGTTTCTTGCCTTGATATTTTATTACTTATTTTATCATTTGACTATGCTCCATTTTTTTAGCCCCCATGCCTTTGTTTGCCTCTTTGACAATTGAATATGTCATTACTTGTTGTATGTTGACATTTAAATTTTTAATTTCTTGATTTGTGGACATTGGACTAAGTCATATCCCTTCAATTATGTGGCATGTGAGCATGCCCCTTGTTTGAGGTCTCCTTAGACCATTATATTTTGATTTTATTTTCAATGTTCTTATGTGTGTGCTTAATTACTTGTTGAGATTGTAGTGTTACTATCTAAAAGTTTCCATGACCTAACTCATGCATCTTAGGACTTGGTGTGATAACATTTTCATGCTTCAATGATATATCTAATTAGAGAGATCAACAAATCTCAAAGCCAAATGCATGAATGATAATTGGCACAAGCATGTTAGAATAGCAAAGGCTCAAAGGTTTATGTTCTTTTATACCCAATAGATTGACATTGTGAGATGAGTTAGAAGGTTAAAGAGCTCAAGAAACCACAATGTGGCATAAACACGTAAAGTAGTCAGAGAGGACAATGGATCCTAAATGTAAATTCAAGATTTCCAAATGGCACCAGCTTAGATAGAGTTGACAAGTTAAGGGTAGGATTGATGGCTCTCACTTGATCATACTGATCAAGAATATTGGTGTGAGATGGGTCAAATGTCAACAAGTTGAGTCAATTTTTGATGGCCAATCAAACAAAAGAATATTGAACATTTTTTATGTAAGTCAATGATACATTCTTCAAATTGAGTAAGGTAAAAATAAAGGGGCTAAATTTTAATAGAGTCCTGAATCAAACCGCGATGAATATTTCAAGACTATTTTTTTCCATTTAAGCTCAACATAGATGAGACAGGTCCTTTTAAAGCTTAAAATAGACTAAGGGTCAATGACTATTGTCAAAGCAAGATTAAACATCTAGAAAACTCCATCTCATCAACATGATAACTACAATAAAACAAATATATGGCATTGGTTTTCAATCTATAAAATCACATGGCTCTATTAGTTTCAAGGCATGAAGATTTGGTATTCATGAATAGATAAATTAAAAGATGGAATAAAGTTCCAAGAAGTACATCAGGTGGATGGATAAGGGCAATGAACATTCAATTCTTTTACAAAATTTATTTCTCATTGATAAGGTCATGAGTCAGCATCCTCAAATTGGTGTTAATCCATCTAAAATGGCTGGACCTCTTTCAATGTAAAACTCTATTTCTCTCTATCCTTTTTTATATAAATATAGGCTTCTAAACCTTGATATTGATCCATCCTTTTGGTATGACTAGACTCTACCAAAATTTGTACTGTAATATCTATTTGAAGTAATAAAAGACTAGATTTCTCTATTTTGTAGCTGAATTGAAGTGTGTCTTATAAATTCATTGATTTGGTCAAGTGAATGTATGATTTCCTTGTCTTTATTTGAGTTTTCTCACCTTCATAAACTAATTTAGAAATCTTAATAGGCCATTCTAAGTTTAATATATTGTCTATTGGTCAATTTTGTAAGTGGATAATTACTCTTCCATAGTAGATTAATAGGCGATTCATGTCATTTTGTGAAATACTAATGTGAGTGATTTTATGTAGTCTTGAATTCATCCTATATTGTGTCTTGTGCATGTTTGAGTGATCAAATAATTGGTGCTACATCACCTATTGTTACATGATTTCATAATTTATTGTTAAAATCTCTCTCCCTTTTCCAATCAAGTGGTAGTTTAGGTTTAGTATAGGTGATAGATTTAAAAAGAAGTCAGCCTTCTCCATAGGTCTAATCCATTATTAGGATACCCACAGCCTAAGATCAATCCCATGTTGGA
Source organism: Torreya grandis (assembly GCA_037957365.1). NCBI lineage: Eukaryota > Viridiplantae > Streptophyta > Pinopsida > Cupressales > Taxaceae > Torreya > Torreya grandis. The sequence continues at coordinate 1,553,530 of JARHVA010003478.1, read as the reverse complement.
CTATATTTGATTAAGAGGACCTAAATAATCCCCTTCTCATCTAGGGTACAAATATAGAACACCAACAATATCCTCTCTTGAGAAAATGTTTATAACCTTATATGTTAAAATTGTGTAATTAGTACAAGGTATATCCAAAGCTACTCACTCAATGGACTCTCATTATTTGATTCATAACCATTTATCACTTGAAATAGCCTCTTACCCACTATAAATAGGTTTTTTATCACCTAATCTACCACTTTATAAGGTTAAATATGATCCTGAACAACATCTTCATTCAATTCATGAAACATGTTTTAACTATGCTAAATATGATAAACTAATTAGCAAACTCTTTCCAAGAATTCTCAAATATTATGTTCTTCATTGGTTTTATCATATCCCATGCTTTAATTAGTCAAATAGATCAACCCATTAGCAAATCAATTTATATCACCTTTCTCCATAAACATTGGTGAAAAGTTATTCCATGGATAAATTTCTAAGCTCAATCAAAGGTCAAATGAACTTATTAAGGAATATATCCTATGGTATAAGACTATGATTGTAAATATTACAAATTTTATACATAAAATGAAATATAAAAAATATTTACTCAAATATTAATAACTCCACTCCATGAATAAATAACTACAAAATCATATCCTTTGATGAGCTATGTCACATAGCCAAGGAGAGAAAAGTTGAAATCCTAGAATTGAATAAGATAAATTATCCATAAAATGTCCCATATAATTAAAATTAGAAAGTTACAAACCAAGACAAATTTTGAATTCAAATATAATGAGAACAAAAATGAATAAAGAATCACAATTGATGAAATATCATAATCATCAAACAATCTTTGATTGAAATCTCCATCTAGGAGCCAATTCACAAGGTCACCACAATGCAACATCCTCATATCTTGTTATAAAAAAATATTGATTTCAATATCATCATTATACCTCCTCCATACAAACTTGATTTGACCAAGCCTCAAACTAAGGGCTTCGACAGTAATGCATATTATGATTACCATAGATGCATTTAACATTCCAAAAATAAATGTTATAATTTAAGGCATAAAATACAATATATTATTGATGACAATTCTATTGAGGTAAACACACCCATATATAAATCAAGACCACAATATAATGATAATGCAAAGATGAAAATATTCAACATACCTTTTCCAATTCATGGTATAGTCGAGAATACATATAACTTAGAATTTCATCATGAATATAATATGAACCCTCATTCTATACATATCAGTGCTAAATAGATGGAATAATTGGTACATTCACATGCACATTAGGGTACATTCAGTGGGAAGAGGGAGCGGGAAGAGGGAGCACAGCCGTGGATGCGGCCGTGATGAAACCCTACTCCTCTGCTGGTGTCTGTGCGGCCCCCAAACCCCTTGATCTGTACGCAGCTTTTAATTGCAAGATCTTTTATTGCGTGGAACTTTTTTTTGTGCTTTGGCTATCCGTTTTGTGGATGGACTATTGTGGGGGAAGAGGGAGTACGGTCGTGGATTTGGTCACACTGAAACCCTCACAGTTTTGTTTTTTTGAAACCAGGTCCCATGACCTGGGGTTGTAGAGCGCGGTGCGGCCTCGACACATTTTTTTGCGTGGTTGGGAAATCTTCTCCCTATTTTGACTGTCGATCTAGTGCGTGGCATGGAGATGGATGGTGTGTTTCTTACACAGTGCGCTCAGAGTGGGTTTGGCCACGGGGTGGGCCTTGAACATCTCCCTGTGGCAGATGTTGAAGTGTTTTTTAGCGGGTCCGAAGGGGCTCTGTATCAGCTGTTACCCCAGGTTTATACTGTAGTTGATTTGTTGGGGGTGGTTGCTAGATCCAGTTTTTTGCCATTGCCTTCTGTCTGTGGGGTCGTAGCTTTTGTTGAAGCGCTTCAAGATGTCTCATGATGAAATTTTGATTGCCAAGGCGGTGTTGCCTCTGTGTTTTGCAGAGGAGTTGAACGGGTTGACGATCGGATGGACGTTTTTGGGGTTGGTGGTGCTGGTTCTGGGGTTTGTTTAGTTGGGGATGGGGTTTGAAGGCGGACGTTAATGCGGCTCCCAAATACCCTTCTTCGTGTTTACACGGCTCTGTAAGTGTAGATCTATTTTTGCGTGGTCTTTTTAAGGATTCAGGTTTGTATGACCTGGTTTCCTGTTTTAGGTTGTTGTGCCTGGTTTTTTTTGTTCAGGTTTCAAGGCCTTGTAAATTTTGGGAAGCTTTGTCTGGATTATCTTGGTGGTTTTAGGGCCTTGTAAATCCTGGTTTTGTTACTGTTGTTCAGTGGGTTTGCCTCTCTTGGTGGTTTTTTATTGTCTTATTTTTTTTATTATTTTGTAAAGGGTTTCGGGGCCCCTTCAAAACCTTCTTTTACCTTAATCTAAAATATATTCATAGTGTCATAATTGAAAATGGATCAAGTGAAAATGCATGTATAATGACACTCTTTTACATTCTTGGATACACAAAATAAGATATACAAGGTACATCAAGGGTAGTCAAAGAATTTTATGGGAATGCATATGATACTTTAAAATATATAGTAGTACTTCTTTGAGTTGATTTAACAACAATGGCTACTCTATTTCTAGTCTTACTAAACATAGAGGTCTTCAATATGTTATTTGGATACCCTTGTATATTTAATATTTGAGTAATACCATATACAATGCATATATTCCTTGAGTACATAGATTAAAATCAAGTGGTCAAAATTCAAGGCATCCCATATGAGTACCCTTTATAATTATTGTAACTCTTCCTACACCCCCACCAACTCCCCCTCGCCCCTTCCCAAATGGTTGTAGAACCTATTCAAGGGAACCATAGAAAGGCAATTAATGTGGCTATTATAAAGTTAAACACAAAGATAATTGGTTCACCAATTCAATCTCATATTTCAAATTCAATCATGGCACCTATATAAAGAGTTATATACAATTAGATCAAAGGAAAAAGTTATCCTTGCTAAGAATCAAACTTCATATCAAAAAGTTTAGCAAGGATCAAAAAATATAAATCTCCTATGGTGCATTTTAAAGTAACTCCTAAGATACTTCTGCATGTTGTAAAGGTAATTTAAACTACACCAAGTCTTACACCTTGTCCATTTACACATATACCAAAATATTATATAATAAGTGATCATGATAGTTATGATATGACACTTGATGCTTTTTCATATATATATATATATATATATATATATATATATATATATTTCCTCATCCACATAAAATAAGCTAAAAAGCAAAAAAAACCTAAATATTGAAAAATTAAAAAAAAAATAGAATATATTTTAAAAATAAAATATTAGGACTTAAGCATGACATGTGATTCTAGTTACTTATTTTTTATATGTTACTTATCATATATTTTGGTAGATATCATTTTATTTCCTATACACACATGTGTTTCATGAGGTATTTGAGTGTGATGCAAGACATACATGACATATGCATTCTTATATGTTGGACTTCCATTGTACCCAATGGCCATACCTATGTTGGTAGTATCTTATTTTAAGGGCTACATTATAACATGTTATATCCATCTATGACCTCAAATTCAATATTACACTCCATATCATACATGTGTCCTCTTAAATCATTCATATTTTACCTTGTGTTGCATGGACATGCTAGTTTACTAAAAAAATATGATAACAGTACCTGTGTATGGAATAGACTAGTTTTATTTATTCTATGATCCTAAAATGGAATTTTATTTCTTGCATAATAATTTTAATATTTCTTAATTATTGTGTGTGGCCCTTAACCCTTGTGTGAAAATCATTTAAGCATCTCTATAATATCATTGTTTGATATGTGAAACATTTAAACATGAGAAATGCTTATGTCCCTTGGCCTTATGTGTGAAAAATATTTGTTTTTGTAACATTTGAAGAAGTCCCTTGTATCTAGACCTTATCCTTGTTGTATGCAATTGTGTGACATTATACTGTTTTTTCTAAGCTTGAATAGTGGTTCCATGACTCCATTCATGCACTCTTAGGGCATATTCTAGTTCAAATATGCTTAATTTAATGTGTACATCATTGATAAATATATCTAGATATAACACATTTTATGCTTTGCAATCAATATTTAACATATACATTTTGATGAAAATTGAAATTCTATGATGACATACTTCAACATGTTGACATAAAACTATAAGAAAATATCTTTATCATATGTTAACGTTAAGTATTATTTTGAGATTAGTGACTTTCAGGTTAATTCCCTCATCTCCAAAGGGGTGGAATCATAATGGGATTGTCTTAGAGATCCAAACCTCCATTAATAAATTTGGTAATAAAACATATTACAAAAATATGGAATACATGTTTTTAAAGATTCAAATTCATACAAAAGTCATATTCTACAATAGAATATAGGTTTTCAAAGATTCAAAATGATTTAGAAATAAATCACATGACAAATATTATCATAAAAACACATATTATAAGGGCATATGACATGCATATGCACTAACATTTCATATCCTCAAAGAACAAAATTACACACATTTGAATGCATGTGTATGGGCATGTGAAAGAAAATCACAAAAGCAAATTACATGTTGAAAATACATTTATAATTGAGTATATAAAAGTATATCATTCTATATAATTGGAAAATATTTAGAGAGGGAATGATAGTCATTCATGCACATGCAAATTCAAATATGCCAAATCCAAAATTTCAAATCTTTATATTTTTAAAGTGTCAAAGTTTAAAAGAGAAAATTATGAAAATTCAAAGGTAAGACATTCATTTCAAAGCAAAGTATGTGATAAATGTGGTCATGATAGGGCCATAAGTATCATTCATTATGTTTTGATCATGAAAACTATAATCTATATTTGTCTAAAGTAGTGTGATTTGAATCTATGGCAATGTTGTATGTTTGATTCTAGTGACACTAAATGATATTTGCATCACTTATAGTGAACTTAACATGGTTCCAAATTTTAGTATTAGTACAATTAGTACTATTACATATTAATGAGAGTTGAGATAATACATATTTACAACTCAATAAATTTATTAGTTATTAAAATTTGGGACTTCATCACTCTAAATTATCCATGGGTTCAAATTCTCTAAGTGCTTTAATAAGGGAGCTTGGTTCTCCATTATCAATTATAAGTTATAGGGGAAATTAGTTTCACCTACATATAGGTGTCTTTCTTCCTTGTTCTCTTTTTAATTTTTGAAATTTATAAATTAATATTTATAAAATTTAAAATACATAAATGACTATTTCATGAGCTATTTCAAGGTTTTCTAAAATGAGTGCAATGCAAAATCGAAGTACATACATAAAGATAAAGTTTATTATACACACACAGGTTCAAATCTTTTTTTTTTACTTTGCCAATTTCATTTATATAATAAATGGGGGAAAATGTCATAACATAAATATTTTCACATGTACTTGATAATGTAAATTCTTGAAACATTCTAAACCACATGACTTATGATAAAATATATGTCACTTATTTTCCATTCATCTATATGTGGGATTCACAATTTGTTTTTCATCACTACTAAAAAAAACATACAATTTCAAATCCTCAAACTATCTAAAATCACCTTCAAACTATACCCAACAAAGTATAGTTGTTTATGATCTTCTTGTACATGTTCACCCTAGGCAGACATGACCACAATGTGCCACTATCCACATAAGCTGGTCATGTCCCATACCAAAGAATGAATGGTTCCTAAATTTTAAGTTGTCCTTTTGGGTCCTCCCACATGTTTCATAAGGTAAGATAAATTGAAATTTCAAAATATTCATCTATAAATGCATTTTAGAGTTCAATCATTATTTCCACTTATTACTCACTTGGTATAATCATTTACACTTTTGCATGTTGAGAAAATATGTGTTATTTTTCCTAAATTCTAAATTATTTATAAGGATTAGTCATAATACAAGTCAATAGACCTCTAAATCAAGTCAAGAGATATAATTTTTAATTATCTATTCCATACTATATCTATATAAAAATAGTCAAAGGAGTTCAATTTCACATTCACTCTAGGTGGTAGAACTATATGGGCTTGATTTCCCTCCTTAGAGTATTGGATACATAGGCATTGGTGAATTATCAAAGGTGTGACTGAGGTCAGCTCAACCCATTAAAAATACCTATTTTTATTATAGGTTTTCAATGTATAAAAAATTCCTAATGGTTTCAAGGTAAGAGAAGACAACAATTTCTATACAACCAAACCTAAGTGAAATATCTCAAATTTTTCCTTGTCCATAGGCACAATATATGATTAGTTTGTATGCAGATTCAACCTAGAAAAGTATAAATTCAAAGGACTCAGGTGAATTTTTTTGTCATCCTCTTTTAGTAGAACTTTCCAAAAACATATTTTACTTCTACCTCTAATCTCTCATTTCTAAATTCTCGCTTTCTCTACCTTTTCTTATCTGTCATCTGCCATTGTCAATTGAGACAAGTCTATGGTCAACAAATTGGAGTGCACTACATCACTATCCACTTAAAATGGACCTATCAATATCTTTTTTCTGTTATGGATCATAATAATAATCTTATATAGTCATTGTCTCTAATTTTCATATTCAAATAGTTAGAAAAGTCAAAAGATGTTACATCATGTTTTGCCTATGACCAAGGGTGCATGTCGGTGATCTACACCATAAAAAAAAAGGAATAATAGTTTATATATGGTCAATGATATTTTTTTGGATATGATTTATATGTTTAATTTACTTTTTTAATCATGATTGATAATATCTATGTGGAATAATTGATATAATCAATGTTTGCTTGTTGATTTATGTAAGATTAGTAGTATATGCTATCATGTTGACTCTGTTATTTTAGGTGTGTAAAGCATTATTGTAAATTGTAAATAAGTTTCCTTTGTTCCATCATGATAAATATAGGTAGATTTATTATTCATCCATCATTAGTGTGTAGTTGATTGTGGTTGCAATATTGTAAAGAATGTGTTCTTTGTATAAGATGTTTAAGCTTTCAAGTGGAAGCAATTGAGACCCAAAAGCAAGGATAAATATCTTGAATCTCAATATCATTAAATGATTATGATGATCATATTTGCATTATCAGTGTTTTTTATATATAATTTAATGTGTATATATTACCTATGTTTAGCATGAGATTTTACTAAGGTTCTTTGTGACCCATGTTAATGTTGTTAAATGGTATCGATAAACCTATTGTGTATGCATTATCATGCACCTCTTAGGGCATAAATTTTACAATAGATATGTTTATGAACTTAACTTTTGTTAAAAAGATAGATCATATTGATAGTTTTATTTTATATATTTATTATTATGATGAGGTATCAATATTTTAGATATAATCATGATATTTCATGGTTGATAGGAGGTCATCATTGGCACTAGGCTAAGTGTGCCCTTAATCTCTTGATACTTCAAACTTACACATGTTTAAAATTGATAATGCAATGCATATTGTTGTCTTGTCATGGTCTTATTATGCATGATTAACAAGGGAATTTTAGACCCTTATGGCTTATCATGATGCATTCAAAATATTAGTTTGTTTTTAAAATAAAATTGAATGGAGAAATGAATCTAGTTGCTCTATAGCTTTTGTAAAGAGTAAAATAATTTTGTCTTAGTTTTGGAAAAGCATCATTAGGTTTAAAATTAATGAAATATTTATTAATAAAATTATTTTGGGGAAGAGTAAGGAGGTGAGTTTGAGGGTATTCCATTGAAAATCCCTACACATAGTCCTTAGATAAAACAAAGAATGCCCATATCTGGATTCATGTCATACATGAAGAATGGATAACAACTAGTTCAACAAGAGACTAGTAGATAAAATGGTGAAGGAGTTTTAAAAATAGACACAATGTTTTTTGAAATGATAAGGGAGGAACATGGCTTGGAATAAGATTGAAGACCCTTGATCTTTGTGTAGGCACGTACCTATCTCATTTTGTTGAGCATCCATGTATTAAATTTATGTATTAAACATGTCTCTTATCCTCCTAATCCTCTTTTTCCTTACTAGATGTGAAATAAATGGATTTTGGTTATTATTATTTTATAAGGGTTTTCCAAACTCATTAAGGATATGATCTATGTGTGTGTTTGTATCACACCTTGGAAGATTGAGTAATTTTATTTCTAAATTGAACTTCTATCTTGTTATGCAATTTATTAATAAGTTTGGATTATATTTGATACTCAACACTTTTATATTTGTGAGATCTTTTATATGTATACAAGTAGTTATGTTGTCATTATTGCACTTAAATAACTTGATCTCTATAAATTGTGCATACTTAAACCTATCACTAAAATTTAGTTCCAGCTTCCATCTTATATGTTTATAGATTATTTTTATAGATAGTTGTAACTCTTATGTTAATTGTTTAACAAAATGCCTTAATAACATGGTTATAAATTGATTGTCTAAACACCTCAAGATATTAGATGCTAATTGTTTGACAAAATGCCTCAATAACATATATGACATTTGTTCATCTAAAGACCTAAAGACATTGGATTCCAATTGTTTGACAAAACACATTAATAACATGGCTGGAAATTATTTTTCTAAACATCTCAAGACATTAGATAATAATTGTTTGAAAAAACACCTCCATAACATCGTTGTAAATTGTTTGTGTAAAGACCTAAAGACATTTGATGCTAATTTTTTGACAAAATGCCACAATAATAATATGGATGGATATTGTGAATTAAATTTTATTTTAGTAGAATTGTTGTGCTTATTTTAATAGTTTATTGATTAGTAAGTAGAGACTTAACTACTCAGCCCTAATGATTCTAAGAAGGAATTGTTATATGGGGTTATGCCTTTCTCAATTATCATATTTTGATTTCTTTATTATTGGCATGATTCAATTTCATTTTAAAATGAGAGGTAGGCATAACCAACCTCCTCACAATCTATTGATATAGTGTGTTGGGTTATTTTCAATAGCTGATTTGAAATGGGTCAAACCTTACTTAGACACATGTTTAAAATATCTTTTTGTGTTGATTTATGATGGATTTTCTTAGTTGTATTGTGTTCACTTTTTGGCATTATGGGATTAATGGCTAAACACTATAAAATTAAATTTTACACTTGACTATTGTATATCATTAATTGATTAGTTAAGTGTTATTTTCACAGATAGCAGAATGGGTAAATTATTTTGGAGGCCATTGTTTGCTTTCAAAATTACTTGATAGAGTTGAGATATTGATTTAATTATACTATAGATTTTTTTCATATTATTAAATATAATATAATAGGTGCTTTAATTAGTTTAGTATGTTATTTTATTGGTTGTATAAAATAAGTGCAAATTTTTTTTATGCATGAAATCATTATATTTATTTTATTAATGATCCTTTAGCCATTAGAAAATTTCATTTTCTAAGCCCCCTATTTTATAATGGTATAATATTATATGACTCCTAAAATGATTTGGAAGTCACAAGGTGATATTGATCTATACTTGGTTTTGAAAATATCCCATACTTGTCTTACAGTGAATTTCAAAATTTGAGATTTATTCTTATTGCATATTTATGACTGATGTAACTTTATTATGATAGAATTATGACTTAGATTTCTCATTGCATAAATTTATGGTGTATCATAATTTTATAATGAGGTGGATTCAATAGATCTTGTGTATGTTATTCTTTAAGAACCTGATAATCTCGTATGGCTCCTTGAGTGTAGTAATTATTAGTGTATTGGTTAATGATTATTTCAAATACTTTCTACCTATGATGGGAAAACCATTCCTATATGTGTAAAGATGTTTTTAAAATTTTATTATTCTTATAGCTAGTAGTAGTCACTTTAACATGCATGACTATTAGAGTGATGGAATGAGTTCATTTATTGAAGTGGTTTGAACAACTACTTTATCTGTGTATGTTGTAATTATTTCCTTAGTATATTATGACATATAATTGGCTTTATTTTATTAGTTAAAACCTTTGAGTAAGTGTTTGAGAAGATTCTCTAAATATTGGAACATGTTACTCCTTATGCATTATGTTTATAAGTTTTGTCTAGACCTATAAAGTTACTTGGTGACTGTAGATGGAAGAGAACTATGAATATTAAGTTTTATTTGGTTGTTTGAAGGATTTATTACTTGCACTAATTGGTTTGAAAGCTATGTTATATTTGTAAACTAGTGTGTTAAAACTATTAAGACCTTAAAATGTATTTGGTTTGAGAGTTCATCATGAACTGAATGATACTCTTATAAGTAATGATATGAATGTGGATTGATAGGCCAATAAATTTCTAATAGCTACAAGGTATAAATATAAAAAGCATTTTGAACTATATTCAACATAATGTGTCAAATCATTGGCAAAGGTTTGTACTAAACACATATTTACTTGTGGAATACCCTCTTTAAAACTTACTTTACTTGATTTTGAAACTTAATATGGTAATTTTCTTACCTTAATGGGATGAAACATTGCAAGATTCATGATGACCTATTTCACTATAATATTTTAATGCAAGTGATGTGTTATAGATGCCTTATACTCTTGTGGAATAATTTAATCTTTGATTATATTGTATTTTCATCAATTTGCTACTATTGATGTAGTATATGTGTGTGTGTTAGAATGAGAATAAATATTGGGGATTGTAGTCACCTAGTTATCATAAAATAAGATTTTGAAACTTTCCATGGCTATTGTACTTGTATGAAACTACCTATCATTACTCTACATGTATTGGAAGATTATTTTACTTTTTTACTTTTTTAATATAAATAGTTGGTTGAACTTTCACTTCTATTAAGTAATAATTGGAAAGGAAATTATTTTTAACCATGTTTTCATGAAAGTTTTTTCTTTTTAAAGTAACTTATAGAGCTTAGATAATAACTATGTGTGGTATAGTTCTTGACTTATCTCTCATAAGTTAGTATCTTTAGGTAAGTCAACATTCTATGTCACGGTCATCTTGA